>CM053037.1:46489149-46521047 GCA_028564925.1 Lithobates sylvaticus | reverse complement strand
TCTTTTTTTTTTACTAGTAATGGCGGCGATCAGCGATTTTTATTGTGACTGCGACATTATGGCCGACACATCGGACATTTTTGACACATTTTTGGGACCATTGTCATTTATACAGCAATCAGTGCTATACAAATGCACTGATTCCTGTGTAAATAACACTGGCAGTGAAGGGGTTAACCAGGAGGTGGCAGTGTAGGGGTTACATGTGTCCTAGAGGCGTGTTGCTAACTGTGGGGGGCGTGGCTGTGTTGTACACATCACTGATCTCTGCTCCAATCACAGGGAGCAGAGATCAGTGTCACTATTGCTAGGCAGAACAGGGAGATGCTTGTTTACTATAGCATCTTCCCGTTCTTCCTCCCCGTGAGACGATCGCGGGTATCCCCGCGGCGATCGAGTCCACGGGACACGCGATCAGACTCACGGCGCGCACGCGATGGCACGGCGGCAAATTCAAAGGGACGTACCTGTACGCCCTTATGCCTGTCCGTGCCATTCTGCCGACGTACATCGTTGTGCGCCGGTCGGAAGCGGTTAAACGCAAAAAACAAAAATGCAATATTTTGCTACTTATCAAACCTTAAAGGTTGTGGTTGCATTCGTTTTTCTTTTTATTGTTTGTCTTTTTTCCCTTTATTTTCACCTGATGATCTGGCCAGTAACACACTTCCGGTCTTAGGCTCCATTTGCACCAATGCATTTTTTCATGCTTTTTTGTACATCGTCGTGCGCCGGTCGGGAAGCGGTTAAAGGGATCCTTAATCCTTAATGCATCCTAGCTGCACAGTGGAGGTAAGTATGATATGTTTGTTATTTAACCACTTCCCACCCGGCCAATGTACATATACGGCAGGGTGGGAGCCGTCTACTTCTGAATGGACGTTCCGGAACGTCCTTCAGAAGTAGAGGGATCGCGCGCGCGCGCGTGTGCCCGTGCCCGCACAGCGGCGCGATCCCGATGCGGCCGTGTCACCCAGACACTGCGCATCTCGGATCGGCAGGAGGGCTCGGTGATTGGCCCTCCTGATCACATGACGGCCGTGTCGAATCACGGCCGTCATGTGATGTAAACAAACAGCCGGTTGCTAGGCAATCGGCCTCCTCTCCTCACACGGAAGTCGTCGGTGAGGAGAGGAGAGCGGATCGCTGCAGCCGGCTGGTGATCAGTGAGTATTAGCTGTTTTTTTACTCACTGATCACCAGTCTAGAGTCACCACAGTAAAACACACATGTCCCCCACAGTAAAACACACATGTCCCCACAGTAAAACACACATGTCTCCAAAACACACATGTCCCCAAATAATAAAAACACATGTCCCTCACATATGTCCCAGTAAAATAACATGTGCCAATGATTATCTGCACACATATGTCCGTGATCACCTGCACACCCCGTTTACATGATCATTTGCGTACATACAGTGGTGTGAAAAAGTGTTTGCCCCCTTCCTCATTTCCTGTTCCTTTGCATGTTTGTCACACTTAAGTGTTTCGGAACATCAAACCAATTTAAACAATAGTCAAGGACAACACAAGTAAACACAAAATGCAATTTGTAAATGAAGGTGTTTATTATTAAAGGTGAAAAAAAATCCAAACCATCATGGCCCTGTGTGAAAAAGTGATTGCCCCCCTTGTTAAAACATACTATAACTGTGGTTGTCCACACCTGAGTTCAATTTCTCTAGCCACACCCAGGCTGATTATTGCCACACCTGTTCACAATCAAGGCATCACTTAAATAGGAGCTGCTTGACACAGTAAGGTCCACCAGAAGATCCTTAAAAGCTACACATCATGCTGAGACCCAAAGAAATTCAGGAACAATTGAGAAAGAAAGTAATTGAGATCTATCAGTCTGGAAAGGGTTATAAAGCCATTTCCAAAGCTTTGGGAATCCAGCGAACCACAGTGAGAGCCATTATCCACAAATGGCGAAGACATGGAACAGTGGTGAACCTTCCCAGGAGTGGCCGGCCGCCCAAAATTACCCCAAGAGCGCAGCGACGACTCATCCAAGAGGTCACAAAAGACCCCACAACAACGTCCAAGGAACTGCAGGCCTCACTTGCCTCAGTTAAGGTCAGCGTTCATGCCTCCACCATCAGGAAAAGACTGGGCAAAAATGGCCTGCATGGCAGAGTTCCAAGGAGAAAACCACTGCTGAGCAAAAAGAACATCAAAGCTCGTCTCAATTTCTCCACAACACATCTTGATGATCCCCAAGACTTTTGGGACAACATTCTGTGGACCGATGAGACAAAAGTGGAACTCTTTGGAAGGTGTGTGTCCAAGTATATCTGGCGTAGAAGGAACACTGCATTTCAGAAAAAGAACATTATACCAACAGTAAAATATGGTGGTGGTAGTGTGATGGTCTGGGGCTGTTTTGCTGCTTCAGGACCTGGAAGACTTGCCGTGATAAAAGGAACTATGAATTCTGCTGTCTACCAAGAGATCCTGAAGGAGAATGTCCGACTATCTGTTCATGTACTCAAGCTGAAACGAACTTGGGTTCTGCAGCAGGACAATGATCCTAAACACACCAGCAAGTCCACCACCGAATGGCTGAAGAAAAACAAAATGAAGACTTTGGAGTGGCCTAGCCAAAGTCCTGACCTGAATCCTATTGAGATGTTGTGGTATGACCTTAAAAAGGCCGTTCATGCTCGAAAACCCTCTAATGTAACTGAATTAGGACAATTCTGCAAAGATGAGTGGGCCAAAATTCCTCCAGGACGCTGTAAAAGCCTCATTGCACGTTATCGCAAATGCTTGGTTGCAGTTGTTGCTGCTAAGGGTGGCCCAACCAGTTATTAGGTTTAGGGGGCAATCACTTTTTCACACAGGGCCATGATGGTTTGGATTTTTTTTCACCTTTAATAATAAACACCTTCATTTACGAATTGCATTTTGTGTTTACTTGTGTTGTCCTTGACTATTGTTTAAATTGGTTTGATGTTCCGAAACACTTAAGTGTGACAAACATGCAAAGGAACAGGAAATGAGGAAGGGGGCAAACACTTTTTCACACCACTGTATGTCCGTGATCACGCGAACCAATTATTATACACTTAACGGAATTTTTTTTACTAAAAACATGTAGCAGAATACATTTTGGCTTAAATTTATGACAAAATTTGATTTTATTGGATTTCTTTTAAAAAAGAAAGGAGAAAATATTGTTTTTTTTCAAAATTTCCGCTATGTTTTCGCTTATATCGCAAAAAATAAAAAACGGAGTCGCGAATAAATACCACCAAACTAAAGCTCTACTTGTGCGAACAAAATGATAAAAAATTCATTTGGTTGCAGCATTGCATGACCGCGCAATTGTTACTGAAAGTGCGAGAGCACTGAAAGCTGAAAATTGGTCTGGGCAGGAAGGGTGTTTAAGTGCACAGTATTGTAGTGGTTAAAGAAAAAACAAAAAAAAACCGATCCTTTACAATCACTTTAATGCTTTTATCGCTTTTTATGTTATATGTTATGATCATTTGTTAATGATGTCATGTCATTCAAAATCAAAAAAATCCCCTTCCTGACATTTTTTTTTTCCTAATTCATTTATTATATGCTCTGTGCTCCTAATATAAGATGGCAATTTTCCATTATATATTAGGGACATAGAGATTATGTATAATCAATGAATTAGGAATATTAAATATGTGTAACAAGTAGGGGAATTACAAGACGGAAAAATACATTGTATTGATGCGACTTGATTAGATAAGTGGTGTAGGTGATTGCTTCATGCTACTATGTTGCCTGTGTGGGATGATTGTACTATAAGACATCATATGGGAAGCCGCTGAAGCGAAGCAATACTCTATTAGAAGGGCGCACTTGTATATTTCTTTATATATGTTCATATATAATAACATCAAAATTCCTGTTGATCTGCCAGAAATGCCCACAACTTATAATATTCATTTGTGGGCTGACAACCCAATGCCCTTTTCTGGACTGATATTGCGAGAATTTCTTCAGCCATGCCTAGTTGTCTTTTTGCTAAACTACAAAATTCTTCCCCCTCTTCTCATCTCTGCAATGTAGGGGTAATTTAGAACTGGGGGGCTGATTAGACTACTTTAGGGTAACACAGATAGAGCACAAGAGGTTGTAAGCTCATTGATTTCTAGCAGGATCCACAGGTATTTTTGCACTTATCAAACCAAATTAACAAAATGCTTTCTAATTGTTTAATGGACCAGAAGGGAACAAATAAGAGAAGTTCATTGGGAAAGCTTACATACACTTTAAGATTCATGTATAAAAAAATTGTTAGAGGAATGTCACAAGCATTTGCTTAGGCTTAGCCATATTTTATCTGATCTGTTGATTTCCTGTGATGATCAGTGACATCTAGTGGCCATAATATGCACAATTACTGAAATGCCTCAACCAGGCAAATACTGCATTATGGCCATTAGATGGAGCGGACAATCATAGGAAATCATATTAATAAATACGCCCAGAGTTCCTGAGGGCTAGGAGAATGCTTGTCTAACACATATTTTATACATAGACCCCTTAAATTTCCATTAACAATATTTTTAAAAGGTTAACCACTAGCCGACCAGCACACGACGATGTACGTCGGCACAATGGCACGGCTGGGCACATGGGCGTACAGGTACGTCCCCTTTAAATTGCGGCATTGTGGGCGTGCAACGCCGGTGTCTCACGCGCCCACCGCATGCTCCTTGACCGTGCCCGCGGGTCCTGCAAACTCTATGCCCGCCAGGGGCCCCAGATCGTGTCACGGAGCGGAAGAATGGGGAGATGCCTTTATAAACAAGGCATTTCACCGTTCTGCCTAGTGACATGACAGGGATCTACTGCTCCCTGTCATCGGGAGCAGTGATCGCTGTCATGTCAGGGGAAGCCCATCCCCCCACCAGTTAGAACACCTCCCTAGGACACACTTAACCACTTGATCGCCCCCTAGTGCTTAACCCCTTCCCTGCCATTGTCATTTACAAAGTAATCAGTGCATTTTTATAGCACTGATCGCTGTATAAAGGACAATGGTCCCAAAATGGTGTCAAAAAGTGTCCGATGTGTCCTCCATAATGTCGCAGTCACGATAAAAATCACAACTCGCCGCCATTACTACAATTTTTTTTTTATAAAAATGCTATAAATCTAGCCCCTATTTTGTAGACGCTATAACTTTTGCGCAAACCAATCAATATACGCTAATTGTGATTTTTTTTTTTTTATCGAAAAATATGTAGAAGAATACATATCGGCCTAAACTGAGGGGAAAAAAAATTATATATTTTTTGGGGATATTTATTATAGCAAAAAGTAAAAAAAATTGTGTTTTTTTTCAAAATTGTCGCTCTTTTTTTGTTTATAGCGCAAAAAATAAAAACCGCAGAGGTGATCAAATACCACCAAAAGAAAGCTCTATTTGTGGGGGAAAAAAAACGTAAATTTTGTTTGGGAGTTACGCCGCACGACCGCGCAATTGTCAGTTAAAATGACGCAGTGCCGAATCGCATAAAGTGCTCTGGTCAGGAAGGGGGTAAAATCTTCCGGGCTGAAGTGGTTAATGAATAAATATAGGCATATATTCGAAAAGTGTTTTTTAATAAAGTAGCGCATACAGTATTGATGCTGTACAAAATATAACTCCTAGCAACCAAATTAGTCAGAGCAGGCCAAAAGTTTTGATTGGTTCCCGTTAATCACAGCCATTTGCACATTGGTTTTTGGTTCACTAAAAAGCATTTTTGAATCTTGGTAAAGGCCATCTTGTCCAGATGCCAAGCCACTGAGTCTCAAAAGTCTTATTGTTATAGACAAATAATAGAAAATAAATGAGGTTCTTCCTAAGAGATAGATAGAACTGCACCCATATAAAAGCTTTTCCCATATTTAGAAGTGAAGCATACAATACCTAGAAATAGAAATGATCGTCATCATTGTTCAATCGTGGGTAGGTAGTGTTACAGGTTCATCCTCTTTCATCTTCAACAGTGTCTCCGTGTTTTCACATATTTACTCGGCATTAGAACATACTTCGGAACAGATGTCACTGATAAGGTCCATTACATAGCTGCAGTGCTACATTGTATTTTCTAGTGATCTTAGCTATACCAGTGGGGGTCAGCTTCTCTGCCATTTCATTACTATCATCCCTCTGACCAGCTATCCACCTCCACCAGAGTGCCCTTGTCTCCTCTCAGCTTCTATTTTGTGAGCTGTGCTGACAAAAAAGCTGAAGACAGAGACTGCCCCATCTACCCTACAAGAGTGTCCTTTGGGGTATATACTGCTGCCTAGAGTACACCTACCAAGCCTGTTGGCCACCGCAACTCACTTGTTTTTGGAACTCTGTTTTAGGTCCTTTCACGCTTGTGGGACTTCAAAGTCGCGTGATTTTACCACGATTTTGCCGCGATTTTGCCGTGATTTTGCCGCCATTTCGCCGCCATTTCAAGGAATGCCTGTGTAAGTGGCATCAAAATCGGACCAAAGTAGTGCAGGGACTACTTTGAAGTCGGAACGACTTGAGGTCATACTAATGCCACGTACACACGCTGGACTTTCCAGCTGGGCTTCGGCGGACTTGAAAGCGAACGGACTTGACCACACACGATCACGCTAAATGTCCGACGGTTCACGCGATGACGTACAGCACATATGACGGGACTAGAAAAAGAAAAATACTAGAAAAATACTTGCTACTGAGCATGCGTCCTTTTTGGTCCGCCGGACCATACTACAGACGGCCGTATTGTCCGCCGGACTGCCAAGTCCAGCGGATAATTTTAAAACAAAACTTAAAACCTAGTCCGCCGGACTTTTGGGAAAAAAAGTCAGTCGAAGGCCCACACACGAGGGGATTGTCCGGCGGACTCGAGTCCAGCGGACAATCCCGCGGGATAGTCCCTTCGTGTGTACGCGGCATAAGGCCCCTTTCGGCTATGGAACGATCTACCCACCAACATCCGCTTGGAAGAAAACCATCGGGCCTTCAGAAAAAAAACTCAAGACCCACCTCTTCTAATAAGCAGGACAACACAGGACAGACCAAGCGTCTTGAGGCGATTAAGTTCGCATTTGCAGCGCTATACAAATCATTCATTCATTAATTTCACACTTATACGACTTGTCCCACGATTTGGGACTGCAAAGTAGCATGACAAGTCGTTCACCATGATTTCCAATAACAGCCATTCATATTAGTATGACTTCAAGTCGTTCCCACTTCAAAGTAGTCCCTGCACTACTTTGGTTCGATTTTGATGCCACTTACACAGGCATTCCTTGAAATCGCGGCAAAATCGCAGCAAAAATCGCGGCAAAAATCACAGCAAAATCGCTGTAAAATCGCACAACTTTGAAGTCGCACAAGTGTGAAAGGGGCCCAATATGAATGGCTGTCATTGGAAATCATGGTGAACAACTTGTCATGCTACTTTGCAGTCCCAAATCTGCGGGACAAGTCGTATAAGTGTGAAAGGGGCCTTAGGGCCTGGATTTTCACCAGGAAATTCTGCTGTGTCAGGCAATGTACTTTCTTGCTGACCTACCTGGAATGCTAGACTGTGCCCTAGACAATTCCTTGAATGATCCTGTCTTGAACCTTGTTTGTCTTAGGCCCTGAACTCTTTGCTCCTCCCATGAACTTCCTGATTTAAAGCGGGACTGTACTGAAATTTTTTTTTTAAAAGCCAGCAGCTACAAATACTGCAGCTGCTGACTTTTAAAAAATGGACACTTACCTGTTCCAGGGTCCAGCGGTGTCGGCAGCAGAGGCCGATTGATCGCTCGGCTCTCTGCTGTAGCCGGCGCCATTCTCGGTGAGGGAATCAGGAAGTGGCTTCACTTCCCGGTTCCCTACTGCGCATGCGCGAGTCGCGCAGTGCAATGAGAATCTTCTCCTGCATACTTGCTCTGTGTGTCCCGCTGAATCCCCCCCTCCTCTATCTTCAGTGCCATATGATGAGAGAACCCAGAGGAGGAGCACAGCTATTCTGCTCACAGGACATGCAGGGAGAGAGGTGAGCTGAGGGAGGAACATCAGTTTGGGATGGTATGCTGAGCACAATACCTGGCAAAGTTTAATGCCAGGAGGGAAGTTTATGTGGAAATATGTGAAGGGTTGGAATAGCAGCGAGTGTGTGTTGGAGCCCTGCAGAGTTTGCAGCCCCCCCAAGATAACATACATCTCCTAAGCAGGAACACATCACTATGTCCCCAAGCATTCTGTCCAGATAATGTGCAGTTCATTTATGACCTTTCCGTTTAACCCTGTGTTATCCAAACTCTGTTCAATGAAAAGTGTAATCTCACCACATAAACACTCTATATACAAAATAACATTCCCCAATAAAGATCAGAACATGATGTTCACATTTGCATGGAAGCACAATTGAATGAATGCTGATTATTCAGAGAATTACCGTATTTATGTTTATTGAGGATTGTTTTTTTATGTACTAACAGTTAAGCTTCATACACACGATAAGAAAATTGGATGAAAAATAACACTTTTGAAGCGTTCGTGCATATGACCGTATCTTTTTTTTTTGGTGGGCGAGTGGATCTTGGGTGGGAGTTCCCACACTTTTTTCCCCAGGACTTGACCCCTGATCCTAACCAGTAGTTCCCATTTAAGGCTTGTTCCAGCTTCATTATTACTTGTGTGTCTGTGAGTTGCAAGGGGCCAGATAGGCCAGGTCACCACTGGGAATGGCAGGAGGACCCAACAATTGGACAGCTCTTTAGGGAGTCAGTGCTACACAGGTAAGATCTGGAGCCTTTTTTTTTTTTTTAGTAGAACGGTGTAATTGTGTTGAAGAAACACTACATTAAACCTCATTGAAGATCCTTCTGTTTCAAATGTAACTAATATACCGAGTACAGAGGAAATGATTCATGCAGCTGTCCTTTAGATTGATTGGCACATTATTCCATGTCTTTGAGCGTCAGGGGTTTTAATTCTGTAATATAAATGCATTGCCGTGAACTAGTGATTAAACTTTGTCTTCCACCCAAAATTGAAACAAATTATTTTCCAACTGAAAAAATAATACTGCAGCTATTCAATATAACTTATTTCAAATGAAAATATAAGACACAACAGCATGAGAAACAGCGGAGTAAAATGAACAAGATAAGAAAAATGCTAATGGGGAAAAATCGAATGTTCTTTAGCTATATTCTCCACAATTCAAATGCGTGAAAGTGAAAAATACCATATTATGGTCACTAGATGGCACTGAGGAGCAAACTATTTACATGCAGTTTTGATGTACGAACAGCTATGCAATAGTTTCATAGGCCATATTAAAATGTGTTTTTTCTTGGTTTTAAGATTTTAATAAATACTAAACAATTTTTCAGCATTGGAAGCCTTTCTGTTCTTATCTCAACATCTGTGGATGTTAACCCATCTCAGACAGTGACATTGGGGAGGTGGTTACCACTCTTGCAGAATATGTTACTTAACCACTTGATGCCCGTGCTATAGCCGAAAGACGGCTACAGCGCAGGCTTAAATTGCCGGGAGGGCATACATTGACGTCCTCTCATGCTTGCGTTGCCCGCACACTAGGGCCATCTTTAATTTTGATTGGACCCTGGACAAAACTTTTCTTGGGGGCCCCCCCCCCCCATGCAGTTTTGCTCTCCACCTGCTCCGAGACATACAATAAATAGCAGCTAGACTCAAAATCAGTTTACTGAATCAGATCAGCAGCTATTGCAATTGGTTGTCAGAGGTTACAGTGTATCATTACTGCTCACTGACTGGTTGCTAGAGGTTACAGTGTATCATTACCACTCACTGACTGGTTGCCAGAAGTTACAGTGTATCATTACCGCTCACTGACTGGTTGCCAGAGGTTACAGTGTATCATTACCGCTCGCTGACTAGTTGCTAGAGGTTACAGCACACATTACGGCTCACTGATTACAGCACTGGTTACAGCACATGATTTCTGGTTATTGATTGGTTGCTAGAGATTACTGTGGATATGACCTCAGGGGGGCATGATATCCCCTATTTACATATGAATGCCAGTAATTTACATGCAAACACAGGTTCTGCAGGTGAGTCATCTGTACACAACAATAGGGCAGAGCTGGGCAGCATTAGTAGCAGCACTTCACACTGAGATATTGGGACACAGCACAGGACTAAAACCTCAAGGGACGAGGGAATTTAAACCAGGATAGTTGGCAAGTATGAGGCAGTTGCTTTGGGCCCCACAACAATGACAGGGCCCAGGGCAGCTGCCCCTTTTTTTTATTAGTAATGGCGGCGATCAGCGATTTTTATTGTGACTGCGACATTATGGCGGACACATCGGACATTTTTGACACATTTTTGGGACCATTGTCATTTATACAGCAATCAATGCTATTTAAATGCATTGATTCCTGTATAAATGACACTGGCGGTGAAGGGGTTAACCACTAGGTGGCAGTGTAGGGGTTAAGTATGCCTAGGGGTGTGTTTCTTACTGTGGGGGAGCTAGTGAATGCTGATCTCTGCTCCAATCACAGGGAGCAGAGATCGACGTCACTAGTTGCTAGGCAGAACGGGGAGATGCTGTTTATTTCCGCATCTCCCCGTTCAGCCTTCCCGTGAGACGATCGCTGGTGTCCCCGCGTTTGGCCTTACGGGGGTCCCGACCGGTGCAGGAGCGTGCCGCTCCCGGCGCGCTCCCGGCGCGCTCCCGATGGCATGGCGGCATTTAAAAAGGGACTTATATATACGTTCTTATGCCTGTCCGTGCCATTCTGCCGACGTACATCGTCGTGCGCCGGTCGGGAAGTGGTTAAAGCATTTGCTGGCTTCAACATCATTGAGGCGAAAGCTGGCCACTACTTTTAACAATTGTAAGTTGATCTTGTGAGGTTTGACATACATTGATTTTGATCTATCTATATATATATATATATATATATATATATATGTACACAATGTACATATTTCTCCCCCCCTCTTTTCGCCCTTTTTGTATTTTTTATTGTGTGTTTGGTCGGGCATTTATACGTGTTGTTTATCTCCAGATAGCTTTTCTGTGCTTCTCCTGAAGAAGTGAGGTCCTCCTCGTGAAACGCGTCGAGAATCTCAGCACAGATCTCACAGGTTGATGGTGGATATCAATATGAACTGCAATGGTTTTTCTTACATGGCTTATGTAGTAAATTGATATGCTTTATTCTTTTTTCACAAAAGTATCCCTTTAAAGTTACCCTTTAAGAATTTCCTGACCTTAGAAGTGTACCCTCCTTTTGGTCAACTACTTTCCAGTTCAGAGTGGAGGCAGAAGATTATTTGTTATATACAGTGCCTTGAAAAAGTATTCATACCCTTGAAATTTTCCACGTTTTGTCATGTTACAGCCAAAAACGTAAAAGTATTTTATTGGTATTTTATGTGATAGTAGAGAGGGGAGAGAGCAGCAGAGCCCCTCCTCATTGTACACCAGACAGAGGACACTGACAGTGTGAGCAGGAATTAATTAGGATTTGGCTGGCTATCTCGGTTGTGAGCAGATTACAGGATGGGTTCCCTCCTCTCCCCACTTGGAGTGATTTTCCCAAAGCTGTTTTAACCCCCATCAGCGCTCGCCTACTGGATACATCACAAGTTTATAATCAGTGCCCTATCATTGCTACCCTTTGGTAAGCCTCCCATTCATCAGGTGGTCGGGATGAAGCACCGTTTGCATGCATGTCACAGTGTATAACTTGTAGCACGAGCACCGTGGTGTCATTTTGAATACGATCTACTCGTGGATTTTAACCCGATCTATGCCTGATGCCAAGATTGATCCATATTAGACCATTTCACCATTTATACCCTTGTTTGGACTGTCCTATATGAGATCAGTGCTTCTCCATCTAATATTTTGATGGGTTTTATTGTATATGTTTATTAATTTGTATTATTGGCGCAGCTTTATTCTCCATATATCTGTTTAAGTGTGAAGTATCCCACTTTTTAGCAGCAGCCTTTTTCCTCTTTTATTTTTATTTTATTTTAATTTATTTTATTTTATTTTATTTTATTATCTGTTCAGGTTCACCCTTTCCAAATTCTTATTCTTTGGGTATCCTCCTTTTTTTTTCCCCCTCTAGCGCGGTTTATCCATTTTCATTTTATGTGATAGACCAACACAAAGTGGCACATAATTGTGAGGTGGAAGGAAAATGATGAATGGTTATCAATTTTTTTTTACAAATAAATATCTGAAAAGTGTGCCATGCATTTGTATTCAGTCCCCTTTAATCTAATGGAACAAATTGCCTTCAGAAGTCACCTAATTAGTAAATAGAATCCACCTGCGTGTAATTTAATCTCAATACTATAATAGTCTTAATACAGCTGTTCTGTTCAGAGGTTTGTTAGAGAACCTTGGTGAACAAACAGCATCATGAAGGCCAAGGAATACACCAGACAGGTCAGGGATAAAGTTGTGGAGAAGTTTAAAGCAGGGTTAGGTTATATTCTAAAAATATCCCAAGATTTGAACATCTCACGGAGCACTGTTCAATCCATCATCCGAAAATGGAAAGAGTATGACACAACTGCAAACCTACCAAGACATGGTCATCCACCTAAACTGACAGGCCGGGCAAGGAGAGCATTAATCAGAGAAGCAGCCAAGAGACCCATGGTAACTCTGGAGGAGCTGCAGAGATCCACAGATCAGGTGGGAGAATCTGTCCACAGGACAACTATTAATTGTGCACTCCACAAATCTGACCTTTATGGAAGAGTGGCAAGAAGAAAGCCATTGTTGCCAGAAAGCCATAAGAAGTCCCATTTGCAGTTTGCGAGAAGCCATGTGGGGGGACAAAGCAAACATGTGGAAGAAGGTGCTCTGGTCAGATGAGACCAAAATGTAACTTTTTGGCCTAAAAGCAAAACGCTATGTGTGGCGGAAAACTAACACTGCACATCACCCTGAACACATCATCCCCACCGTGAAACATGGTGGTGGCAGCATCATGTTGTGGGGATGCTTTTCTTCAGCAGGGACAGGGAAGCTGGTCAGAGTTGATGGGAAGATAGATGGAGCCAAATACAGGATAATCTTAGAAGAAAACCTGTTAGAGTCTGCAAAAGACTTGAGACTGGGGTAGAAGTTCACCTTCCAGCAGGACAACGACCCAAACATACAGCCAGAGCTACAATGCAATGGTTTAGATCAAAGCATCCTCATGTGTTAGAAATAGAAAGTCCAGACCTTAATCCAATTGAGAATATGTGGTAAGACTTAAAAATTCTCCATCCGCTCTCCATCCAATCTGACAGAGCTTGAGCTATTTTGCAAAGAAAAATGGGCAAAAATGTCACTCTCTAGATGTGCAAAGCTGTTATGCCCTGTACACACGGTCGGACATTCCGACGACAAAATCCGTCTGATTTTTTCCAACGGATTTTGGCCCAAACTTGTTTTGCATACACACGGTCGCACAAAGTTGTTGGAAAATCTGATCATTCAGAACAAGGTCACGTACAACACGTATGACGGGACTATAAAGAGGAAAGTAGCCAATAGCTTTCGTCTTGTAATTCATTCTGAACATGCGTGGCACTTTGTGCGTCGGATTTGTCCACACGCGATTGGAATTTAAACGATCGGATTTTGTTGTCGGAAAATTTAAGATCAAGATCTTAAACTAATGCGGCGTACACACGGTCGGAATTTACGATGGGAACAGTCCGATGGGAGCCTTTCAACGGATTTTCCGACTGTGTGTATGCCCATCGGTCTTTTTCTGTTGGAATTTCCGACGGACTTTGGATTGAGAACCTGTTCTCAATTTTTCCGACGGAAAATCTTTCTATCGGATTTTCCGATCGTGTGTATGCAATTCCGACACGTAAAATTCCGACGCATGCTCGGAAACAATTCGACGCATGCTCTGAAGCATTAAACTTCCCTTCTATAGTGCTGTCGAATGTGTTTTATGCCGCTTTGTTACAGACCGTCGGAATTTGGTGTGACCGTGTGTAGGCAAGACAGTTTGAGCGAAATTCCGTCCGAATTCCGACGGGAAAACTATGAGAGCTTTTTCCGACGAGAATTCCGACCGTGTGTACGCGGCATTAGTGTGTCGGAAATTCCGACAGAAAAAGTCAGATGGAGCCCACACACGATCGGAAATTTCCGACAACTCAACCCGATCGCACATTTTCCGTCGGAAAGTCCGACCGTGTGTACAGGGCATTACAAATGTTTTGCCGCACACTATGAAAAAGTGTGTTACACAATAGTTGTGAAGGATTCAGGATGCATTATGTTAACAGAAGTGGAGAGGTTTAGGAAGTTCGTTATGTACAGAGTAGGTGATTTTTCAGAATATCGCTATGATACTGAGTAGTGAGGTTCAGAAATGCGCTATGTACAGAGTGTGAGGTTCAGAAATGCGCTATTTGTACAGAGTGTGTGAGTTCAGAAATGCGCTATGTCTATGTACGGAGTGTGAGGTTCAGAATCAGAAATGCGCTAGAGTACAAGAGCTGCGAGGTTCCAGAAATGCGCTATTGTACAGAGTGCGTGTATATACAGATGTGGCGAGGTCAAGTGAGGTGCGTTTAAGTATTACAGAGTGCGAGGTTCAGGAGTGCCGTTTATATACAGAGTCACGAGGTTCCAGGAGGTGCGTTTATATAAGTACTGAGTGCGATGGTTCAGAAGTGCGTGTATATACAGAGTGCGAAGGTTCAGGAGTGCGTTGGATCAGTGTCAGCTCTCTAACCGATCGCAGGTTGTGGATCTGGTTCGGCACCGCGGGGGGGCTACCACACTACTCCTTGGCCCCTCCTGGGGGGCCCCGCATCCATTGGGCGGATTCAGGTGGAGGGGTCGGGTGCCGTTCTGTGGTGGGTGGAGTTCAAAGAGGAGCGGGCCGGGTGCCGCTATCTCTAGTGGCCTAAGTCAGATGAGAGAGGGACGGGATGCCGCTCTGTTGTGGGCGGTAGGGAGAGTGGAGGAGGGGCAGCGGTTTCTGGTCTCTGAATGGCTGGAGTCTGGTGGAGGGCAGAGGTAGGTGCTGGTGAGGTAGGCGGGGTGTCAGGGAGGGACAGGGCGGCTCTATGTTTATGTGGATCCCCGGTGCCAAGTCGTCATTGCAAGTTACGCAAGTCATTATTAGCCCAAGTCAAAGAGTCGCAAAGTCGAGTCACATTTATTTAACTCGCACATTTTCCGTCGGAAAGTCGACCGTGTGTACAGGGCATTAGAGACATCCCCAAAAAAGACTTGCAGCTGTAATTGCAGGGAAATGTGGTTCTACAAAGTATTGAATACAAATGCACTGTATGCACACTACACTTTTCACATTTTTTATTTGTAAAAAATTTTGAAACCCATTTATCATTTTCCTTCCACTTCACAAGTATGTGCCACTTTGTGTTGGTCTATCACATAAAATCCCAATAAAATACATTTACATTTTTGGTTGTAACATGACAAAATGTGGACAATGTCAAGGGGTATGAATACTTTTTCAAGACACTGTACTATTTGGACTTGAAAGGGACTTTATGTTCAGTTTTTTGTAAGAAATACATTTTTTTAGCGTGGGTAGGGCATATTTTTTATGTTCATTTTATAGCTCTGTATCCTAAATGACTAAGATTGCACAGTATAAATGAATTCCCGACTCCTTCACATAATCATCCAGTGTACTTCCCTTCTGAGGTCCTCCGTCCCTCTATTCATTTCGTATTCTCTGCATCTCGCTGCACAATTGCCGTTACATGGCTTCCCCGGGGAACAAGAAGATTTGGAGGCATATTAAATGACGGCATTGACGAAGATCTTGAAATAGAAGCACCGACATTATCAGGTGTGCCAGTCTTACCCTAATAAGCAGTGTACAGAGTATTAACTAAACCCTCATTATAAACGCTCTTGTTCTGCCATTCAGTAAGTACTGCTGTTCAGATGTCTCTGAGGTATAAAAGGCTGTTGAATTAACATTCATGGTAATCATAGAAGACTAGGATAGCAAAGTTACACTCAGAGGTTAAATACCCCTTAAGTTAAAGTCTAACAATTAACGTCTCCATTTAGTCCCATAAATATACCAATAATTTTGTTATATAAAGATAAATGAATAAATAATATTAATTGATCCTTCCAAAATTACAGTGAACTCCTAACCACCCCTACAAGATTATCTCAGCTAGGTGCTGTGTAGTCCTAACCAGGGGCGGACTGACAACTCATGGGGCCCCCGGGCAATAGGAGATTATGGGGCCCCCGGACAATAGGAGATTATGGGGCCCCCGGACAATAGGAGATTATGGGGCCCCGGACAATAGGAGATTATGGGGCCCCCGGACAATAGGAGATTATGGGGCCCCGGGCAATAGGAGATTATGGGGCCCCCGGACAATAGGAGATTATGGGGCCCCCAGGCAATCAGAGATTATGGGGCCACACACACACACACACAGTATACAGTCAAACAGTATACACATACATGTACACACACACACACAAAGTATACAGTCACACAGTATACACACACAGTATACAATCACGCAGTATACACATACATGTACACACAGTATACACACACACAGTATACAATCACACAGTATACACATACATGTATACACAGAGATGTACACACAGTATACACAGACATGTTTCTATTGGCTGAGAAGGTACTGGAGAGGTGGGGCAGCTATAATCTCGGGATTTTTAGACCAAAAGGATGTCGGTAAGGGACATTTCGGAGACAGATGTAACAAGAACACAGATTTTTACATACTGTCCCTGGTTTTACTGAGGCTGGCAACCCTGATGGCCCCCCCCTAGTAGCCCGGGGCCCTCGAGCAGTGCCCGAGTGGCTGAATGGTCAGTCCGCCCCTGGTCCTAACATACTTCCTGTTCTAGGGTGGCAACGCTGATTCTCCATACAGTACAGTTAGTAAATGTTGTCCCTAGGGTTGCCACATCATCCATTTAATGCAGGACACATATTAATTAAACAGGTTCTGTGGCTGATTAAGGTGGCAATTAAATTCACTTGGTGCCTTATCTGTATTAAATCAGCCTCAGAACCTGTGTAATTAATATGTGTCCTGGATTATAGGGATGATGTGGCAACCCTAGTTGTCCCCCTATGGCAGGATCACCAGGTGAAAATAAAGCAAATTAAAGTGGTTCTAAAGGCAGAAAGATGTTTACCTTAATGCATTCTATGCATTAGGGTAAAAAATCTGAATAAACAAACAGCAAGTTCCTTAAAGAGGAAGTAAACCCTGATGGGTTTTACTTCCTCTTTGTTTCCCTGCAAAGGTAAAGCATAATGGGCTACTATGCATGGCATAGTAGCCCATTATGTGTAATTTACCTGACACAGGAGCCAGCGATGTCACCGATGTCCCCTCTTCCACGAAGCGCCCATCTTCCTTTTGGGTATAGCAGCTCCAGCGCTGTGATTGGCCGGAGCCGCGATGACGTCATGATCGCCGCTAGCAACGGCACGCTCAGTGTGCCTGCGCGCCGCTGTCTATGGCGCATGCGCCGTAGACATCAGTGCCTGTCTTTTGCAAATATCTCCTAAACCATGTAAGTTTAGGAGATATTTCTTGCACCTACAGGTAACCCTTATTCTAGGCGTACCTGTAGGTAAAAGTGGTCTGTAAGGGTTTAGAACCACTTTAAGCACTAAAGCTGTCAGTCGGATGTGTGGATACAGAACCTGTGGGGATATATATTCTAAACGGTAAACCAGTGCAGCTGCCAACCACTGCAAAAATGGATGATTAGACAGGAAAACACAAAAGGCAGCATTCTATGGGTACAGTATAAAGTACATATAGACCAATGGCTAAATAATAGTTCGTTTATTACAGCCGGGCGTGCTGGATGATGTCAGGGCTGCTGCCGGAAGTGATGGGGAGAGACTTCTGGCAGTGGCCCTGACGTCATCCAACGCACCCGGCTTCTGTGGCTTCTGTGGCTTCTACTGGTTCCCTCGGCTTTTCTGGCTCCATCCCCAGCGGCGGACGTCGACCCCACTGCTTGCACTTTATCGCCTGCAGTATGGCACGGTCGTTTCCCGTGACCAGCTCCAGCACTCCATACCTACTAACAGAGGGTCCTTCCACGGCTGTGGTTCTCCACCAGGGACACCATCGGCACCTGACTTCCAGCGTGAAGACAGTGAGTTGTTAATCACTCCCTTTCTGTCAGGTTACTCTTGCTGTGAATTTGTTTCAGGTCGTCCACGGTTCAGTCTCCATATACTACCAGCAAGCCACCCAGATGTTAACCCCTCTCCACCTAATTGCTAGTGTGGTACCGTTTTGCTTCTTTATTATCATTTTTTAACAATTTTTATGTATCTATGCTTTTAGGATTATCTGCTGCACCCTTCTCTCTATATATTTTTATAAACTTTTGCAGTGGCTATTCACTGTGTGTAATAAACTAACTATTATTTAACCATTGGTCTATATGTCCTTTTTTTTACTGTACCCATAGAGCACTGCCTTTTGTGTTTTCGTAAAAAATCTGAGTGCAGCCCCCCCTGCCCCACTTATACCTACCTGAGCTCCATCTCAATCCAGCGATGCGCGTGGCTCTCCTGGGTCTCTCCCTCATTGGCTCACACAGCAGCAGCAGGAGCCATTGGCCATTGAGAAGAGAGCAGGGGCCATGGCCAAGCCGCGCTTTGTGTGTGAATGGATAATGTTCATTCACAGGAGCGGGGCTTGGGAGCGAGCCTGCTTGAGTGCCCCCATAGCAAGAGGCATGCTATTGGGGGCACTCCACAGTGGGGAGGAGCCAGAACTGCTGGCAGGGGACCAAAAAAGAAGAGGATCGGGGCTGTTCTGTGTAATGCCCCGTACACACGGTCGGAAAATCCGACCACAAAATCCATCAGATTTTTTCCAACGGATTTTGTCCGACACTGGTGTTGCATACACATGGTCGGACAAAGTTGTCGGAAAATCCAATCATTCTGAACGTGGTGACGTTTGTTGCCTACGACGGGACTACGTAGAGGCTAGTAGCCAATAGCTTTGGTCTTGTAATGTGATCTGCATGCGTGGCACTTTGTCCGTCGGAATTCGCTACACACGATCGGAAAAAGTCTGATAGGACTTTGTTGTCGGAAAATTTGAGAGAAGGAGATAAAACTTTGTCCTTTCGGAAAATCCGACGGAAAAAGTCCGATGGAGCCTACACACGGTCGGAATTTCCGACAACATTGTCCGATAGGACACTTTCCGTCGGAAAATCCGACCGTGTGTACGGGGCATAAAACCATTGCACAGAGCAGATAATTATAACATGTTTGTTATTTAAAAAAATAAATAAAACAAGCCTTTAATATTACTTTAATGTAGCTGCCACATCTAAGAACTGGTAAGTTAGCTATAATTTAAAGATCCTGTCATGTTGCAATATTTTTGGATCCAAGGTCATACCTGTAAAAAGAAGGTTATATATTTACCGTTCCTGCTGCCCACACCACTCATTATTGCTCCATTGCAGAAAACTTGGGGGTTAGGGGACTCTGCAGCAGACTTGGTGACCCTGGAGGGGGAATTTGGGTCTCTCTAGGAGCCTGGAGGCTTTGCAGGGGCACTGTGGTAATCTGCTTGGCACTAGGAGACACTGTGGGAGGTTGGAAGGCACTGTTGGGGCATTATGGGGGGATAGGGGCTCTGCAGCAGGCTTGGGGGCACTGTAGGAGATTGAGGAGCACTGTGTGTGGGGAGTAGGGATGGGCCCGGTGTTCGATTCGAACCCATGTTCGAATCGAACATCGGGCGTTCGCGCGTTCGGCGAGCCCAGAACTATTTGGGCCGCTCGCATCAAATTCATGTGATGCGAGCAGCCCGCAATGCATTGCGCCAGTCGCAGTGCAATGCTGGCTGATGATTGGCCAAGCATGCACTGTGACCCCGCATGCTTGGCCAATCACAGCGCCAGCAGCGAGGAGAGCCATAATTGGCTACAGGCAGGATGCCTGTGACGTCACCAGGTGCCCTCCGTTATTAAAGACCTGTCAGACGGAGCGAAGCCTCACACAGCGGGAGCCTCCCATTGCGAGGAGCGGCCCGACAGGAGAACAGATGCCGACGCCATGGAAGAAGATGCCGGACGAGAAGGACGAGAAGACCAGCGCAAGAAGAAGCGGATCGGAGGAAGAAGAAAATGGAAGAAGAAGATGGAAGAAGATGACGGAAGGAGAAGATGAAGAAACCGAAGGATGAAGAAAGAAGAAAGAAGATTTTAATAAAGGAATTGTCAAAGACCGTCTCCTGTCATTTTTACCATTTTTGCCACTTTTTTGGTGAAATGGTAGGGGTACTTTTGTACCCCCTTACCATTTCACACAGGGGGGGGGGCGGGATCTGGGGGTCCCCTTGTTAAAGGGGGCTTCCAGATTCTGATAAGCCCCCCCGCCCGCAGACCCCCACAACCACCGGACACGGTTGTGGGGATGAGGCCCTTGTCCTCATCAACATGGGGACAAGGTGCTTTAGGGGTCTGGTACGGTTCAGGCGGGAGGGGGGGCCGCTCTCGTCCCCCCCCTCTTTTCCTGCGGCCTGCCAGGTTGCGTGCTCGGATAAGGGTATGGTATGGATTTTGAGGGGGACCCCACGCCATTTTTTTTGGCTAGGGTTCCCCTTAAAATCCATCCCAGACCTCAAGGGTCTGGTATGGATTTTGAGGGGGGACCCTACGCCATTTTTTTTTTGGCTGGGGTTCCCCTTAATATCCATCCCAGACCTGAAGGGCCTGGTTATTGAATTTGGGGGGACCCCCACGCTTTTTTTTTTTTTTCATTTTTTTTATTTTTTATCAATGACTTTTTTTTATGAATGACTTTCAATGAATGACTGTTCTCTGTATTACGGGAGCCGACAATTCATATAGCCGCGAGTGATTTTAAATAGCTTTTTTTCTTGCAAAAATGACACTTTTTGCAGGGACAGTTCTAAGCACAGCAAACATGCGCCCCTTTACATGCATACTATAGACACCCCCTAGGTACGAAATTTCAAGGAATATTACACTTTTATTGTTTCAATTTAAGCATTTTTAAAATCACTGCTCCTGAAAAAACGGCCGTTTAAAAAAAAAAAAAATTTGCATTGATACATGTCCATTGGGGCAGGACCCAGGTCCCCAAACACTTTTTATGACATTAACATGCATATTAGCCTTTAAAATTAGCACTTTTGATTTCGAACGTTCGCATCCATTATAACTAATAGGGTTCTAAAGCTCGCACGGACTTTAGGTCCGTTCGCAGGTTCTGGTGCGAGCCGAACGGGGGGGTGTTCGGCTCATCCCTAGTGGGGAGGGGGGGAGGGTACACAGGACAGAAATGGATTCTTGAAGACTGAGCGGATATTTGTTGACCAGATATAACAAAACTATTTTATTGATTTATTTAACAGACCAAAAGTCAGTAAACGAGAAGTTCATTGTTAGGATTTACATGGCATTTCAAGAGCTTTCCTCACACAACGTTGCTCTGTGCAATACTGTTGGGGAAAAAAAACAACCCTTACAGCCTCTACCCTGTGCTAAGTACCCAATGCATCCAAGTCACTAGTTGTTTGTCTTATTACTGAGCCACCCTTCTGCTGGAGAACATTTAAAGAACTTGGCTTTCTAAAGGAGCTTCGGTAAGGCAAAGTGGCACCACCGGCACCTACCAGAAGTAGACGAAACCAAATATAGTATTAAATCGACTTTTTCTTCTTCTAAATGTTTGGCTGTTTTTAGCTTTTAGTTTGTTTTTTTCATTCAGGTCAAGTGCGTCTGTACTGTATGTTTGATTCAATGTACCCTACAAAAGTCACTAGATCAGCTAACCTAGCTTTGTGGTAGATGGAAGCTGGCTAAGATCTTCCATTTCTAATGTTGCAGTTTGCACAGGGCTTTACATTCCTCAAAACGTAAACTATCAAATGTTTTTTTTTAAATAGAAGTAAACTGCTAAAAGAAAAACAAAAAACCTTGGGCCCCCCATGAACTTATAGCCGTATTGCATAGCATAGTAGGATATTATGCACCTACCAAAGCAACTCCCACCAGCACTGTAATATCAGTGCTCCCCTTGGTTGCTGGCACTTCCGTCTAACAGATTCAATCCACACAAACAAGGTGGATGGAGGAATCTGCTTTACCAGGGCACTGTATTTGGACAGCGACAGCTGGTGTTCTGCCAAAAACTGTCTGCTCATCGGATAGTGTCCACCCCGTACTGCGCAGGCGCATCGCTTGCGCAGTACGAAGGACAAGGAGACTCCGAAAGTGTCCGAAGAAGAGCGATGCCTGCGCACTGAGTCCAGGTGCAAGCCCCACCATCCAAGTGGACATACGGTAGCACATAGTAACAGGGCCCCTCGCGGGCTCGCTTCGCTCGCCACGCTTCAGGCACGGCCTAGTTTTGCTCGGCTATTTTTTATTCTAACTCTGTGTCCACTTGGATGGTGGGGCTTGAACCTGGACTCATGGCGCAGGCGCTGTTCATCTTCGGAGAGCTTTGGCATCTCCTTGTCCTCCGTACTGTGCAAGCGCAGTACAGGGCGGACACTATCCGACGGGGGACAGTATTTGACACATCACCGGCACTGTCAGAACACACCCATCAGTGGCTGCAGATTCTGGTCAACAATACTTTCCAACTTGTCTGTTAAACAGTAGTCGATCATTAGATTGACTTCTGTCAAACGGGCGCTGCCACACTGAAAAAATTGTGTCCAGTCACTGCTGAACCAGCCAAATGTTGATCCTTTTATGGCATGCTTTATACGGACAAAAGAGGCTTACACTATAAGAAAAAGTCTACTGATGAACATCTACTTCATATCATCTGGTCCTGTGCTTAGACTCTTCTGGAAGAAAACTGACTAATAGAGATCTAGAGAACTCGGCTGCTTTCCCTTTTCACCATTCAAGTCTTCCCAGGAACAGATATAAATGCTCTCTTGTGTCTCTCTCTCTCTCTCTTTCCAAGCAGCAGTGCACAAAAATACAACACCAAAGTGTGTACGATGTGCATTGGTCCCTTCCCGAAGAAGGAGAAGAAGCACTTTCTGGCCCCCCGGAGCTCAAGGCTCCTGATGAGGGCAAGGCACACTTAAATCCACCTAGTCAAAAGGCCCAGCAGAACCTGCTATTCATGATCACCTGAAGGCAACCACTGAATACTAGAGAGACCCCTAAGGAAGGGGAGGAAGGAACCCGATGGCCACACATCCTCACCCTAGTCTACAACCTAAGCCAGAAGACCCACACCCTACCATCCTGTCAGTGAAAGAAGCACACATAAAATGCAAAGACACATGTGGAGAGTGTATAATTAAAAAAATAAAGTGCCAATTTGTACCCCATGCCTTGCAGCCTGGTAACAAAAGTTGCCCTGGCCTTGGCCAAAAGGCCTAGCCCATGAGATGTAGTGAAGAAAAAGCTTAGGTGTTGTGGTCTAGTACTGTCTCACACAGTGGGGTCTCAAGCCCATAGTTCTACTCCAGAACCCCCCAGGGATGGCCAGAGGCGGCTCTCTAATTAGGCAAATTAGGCGGTTGCCTATGGCCTCGCACTCCTAGGGGCCTCACGGCCGCCTAATTCGCCTGATGTGTGTGTTACAGTTGAAGGGAATATCATGCAATTTATACAGTTAATTTCTATTGCTTTAATTATTTTTCCCATTTTGGGCATGAGTGGGGCCTCATGTCTAAGATTTGCCTAAGGCCTCACAAAGCCTAGAGCCTCCTCTGGGGATGGCACTCCCAGGGGCGCTTGACATCTGCCATCTTGAGATCAGACTCTCTCACTTAATCTTGCTTTGTGGTTTTCCATAAAAAAAAGACATTGCAGATCCCTGAATTATCGGGAATAAACATTTAGGTGCACCTGGCTTTATTGGGTAGAATATACCTGCTTCTTGGAATACAAGACAATTTATAAATGACATGAACAATCAAGTTGTTTTTTTGCCTGTGCCCCAATTTATCCAACCCTTGGATGCAGACACATCCCTTGATTTGCTTCCTCCTTTTTGCCTCCCTCAAACCCCCATCTTTTTTTCTCTTTTTCTCTGTCCTATAATTATAGTTTTTTTTTTTTTTTTTTTTTTTTTGGAAAAAAGGGACTGGCGAGTTAATTATTCTCTACTCAATTTGTACAACCTTACTATGCTATGTGGCTTCTACAGACAGTTCACCTCTGACTTTGGATCTTTAAGAAATGTGTTTACTGCCTTAAAAAAAAAAAAAAAAAAATTCCTTTGAACAATACATTTTTTTGGAAATAATTCAAGCAGTTTCAAAAAAAGTCGATATTGCAGTACATAAAAATATACAAATTGCACATAAAAATCAACTGTTATACAATTATTTTTAATAGGCTCTCTCAATACAAGATGTATAATTATAGCATGCACAATACTTACAATTGGTATGTTTTTTGCCAATCTTAATCTTGTAAATGTACATAGTATAGTCTCAGACCAACATCAAATAACTGTCGCAAAACTGAAACAAATGTCTTTAAAATATTGTTCGTACAATTTCTCTGTCAGATCTCAAGATACAATGCCTCTAAAAATCTATGCTTGGTTTTGTGTACCGTATATACTTGAGTATAAGCCGACCCGAATATAAGCCGAGGCAACTAATTTTACCACAAACAACTGGGAAAACGTATTGACTCGTATATAAGCCTAGGGTGAGAAATGCACAGCTACTGTAAGTGGAAAAGAGGGTCAACGATGCCCATTTGCAGCCTCACTGTGTCCATTTGCATGCCTCACTGTGCTCATTTGCAGCCATATGTCCCCCGAACTTCAAACTTGGTAGTTAGTTGATGGGTTCCTAAATGCCTTCTAGCTGCAGCCAAAATTTGGGGTCTCTGGACCCAAAGGGTCCCGAAATGACATTGCTGCATATGGACACAGTTGACCGACTTTGGGGCCCTGTATCTCGGGGTCACTTGGTGCTAGGAACCCCATCTTTGGATATGTTGTAGTGCTAACTGGTTTGGCATACCAAATGTGGGGTTCCTAGCACCAAGTGGCCCCAGGATATGGGGCCCCAAATTCGGGTCGAAAAATGTAATTTTTTGCTGCAGAAAAGTGCTCGACTCAAGTATAAGCCGAGGGGGGCATTTTCAGCACAGAAAAATGTGCTGAAAAACTAGGCTTATACTCAAATATATACGGTATATACTGTAACCACTGTACAGGACGCTGGTGATGTGTCATGGACAGCAGGTATATTCCCCAGTTGTTTGGGTTGTGATCCCTTTAAGGAAGAGTTCAAGGGACATTTTTAGTACTCAGGGGTTCTCACACATGCAGGGTGAGGGGTTCCAGGGTAGTCTGGTTGGAAAGGGAGAGGACTGATTTACAGTGCTCTCAGGATTGGCAAGTAATTGTTTGAGACCTGGAATTCAAAGGTTTGTCGAGATTTTGGGTGGGAAAGAGCCTCCAAACCCTGATTACAAGGTCTTTAGTCCTGAAGGGGTTTAGCAACCTGCAAGGGAAGCTTAAAAAGGGTCAGGAAGGAGTCAGCACTTGTCCACGAGGCAATGTGGATTGGTTTACACATTACAGCTGTGAGGAAGTGTGGAGTCCGAATATGAAGACATGATATTTTGAACTCCTGCGGCCTTCCTTGTACCCCGAAGCTAGGCCTGGACTGGCTATCGGGCACACCAGACATGGGCCGGGGGCCTGCAAGCCGTTGGATTACTTTAACAGGCAGCGGAAGGGGCACCCACCTTTACCGGGCTCTCCCATTCAATCAGATAGCCTGGTAAGGGTGTGATCGGCGGCATCCAGCTCTAGGCAGCAGTGGCGGTGCGTGCATAGAGGGCGCAGGAGCGCCGCCCCCCCTCTCCTGCACCGCTCTATCACCAATAGATAGATTCATGCATTGCATGAATCTATCTATTGTCACCGCTGCCGCCCCCTATTCAGGTGTCCGGCCCCTGATCGGGCGCCGGGCATCTGAATTACAGTGGGGGGGTGTTGCTGGAAGCGCCCCTATTAGAGCTGTAAGCTCTAATAGGGGACCCTATTAGAGCGGTGTGCTCTAATAGGCTTCCCTAAGTGTAAACAGCGGGCGCACGGCTGTGCGTTCGCTGATTACACAGTATTGTGTTAGGGAAGCGAATACATCGCTTCCCTAACACAGACCCGCCTCTCAGCCAATAAGGTTGCCAGGTCTGTTACCTGTCACCTGATTGGCTGAAGTCACAGGCGCTGTGATTGGACGCTAGGCGTCCAATCACCTAGCGTCCAATCACAGCAGAAGAAGACAGGAGGAGCGCGGGAGAAGACATCCTACGGAGACACCGCTCGTCGCCTGACGCCGTCACCAGCTGCACACCGGGACAAGGTAAGTGCAGAGGGCAGGCAGGGGGCACAGTGGCAGCACTTGAGGGGCACAGTGGCAGCACTTAAGGGGCACAATGGCAGAACTTGGGGCACAATGGCAGAACTTGGGGCACAATGGCAGAACTTGGGGCACAGTGACAGCACTTGGGGCACAGTGGCAGCACTTAAGGGGCACAGTGGCAGAACTTGGGGCACAGTGGCAGAACTTGGGGCACAGTGGCAGAACTTGGGGCACAGTGGCAGCACTTGGGGCACAGTGGCAGCGTTTGATGGGCACAGTGGCAGCGTTTGATGGGCACAGTGGCAGCGTTTGATGGGCACAGTGGCAGCGTTTTATGGGCACAGTGGCAGCGTTTAATGGGCACAGTGGCAGCGTTTAATGGGCACAGTGGCAGCGTTTGATGGCACAGTGAGGCTGTTTGTTTGCGCCCCCCCAAAAATTTTGAGCACCAGCCGCCACTGCTAGGCAGGCAGTGAAAGGAACGGATGTTGTTCCTCCCATGTGTGATGCCAGAAACAGGAAGCGACAAGGATTTAGTAACTTATTTTTTCGGTTCTTTGTTTACCTGGCTGTTAGCAGCCAATCAGACTCATCTGTGTCTGATCGGCTGCATTGGAGACCAGAGGAGAGATTTGGGGTCTAATAAACCCGAGATCTCTCCATTAAGAGGACCTGGCCCATGCTATTACAAGGGATGTTGTTCAGCCCTTGTAATAGCAATAAAGTTGATTGAAAGAAAAGTTCAAGGTACAGTGTTAAAAAATGTAAATAAAAAAATATTAAAATAACGAAAAATTTATTTAAACGCACATACCGTATATACTCGAGTATAAGCCGAGTTTTTCAGCACATTTTATTGTGCTGAAAGTGCCCCCCCTCGGCTTATACTTGAGTCAAGCACTTTTCTGCAGCAGAAAATTACATTTTCCGAACCGACTTTGGGGCCCACGTATCTCGGCGCCACTTAGTGCTAGGAACCCGCAGGTGCAGGTTCCACTGGGTTTGCACACCAAATTTTGGGTTCCTAGCCCCAAGTGGCCCCGAGACAATTGGTCAATTGTGTCCATCTGCAGCAATGTTATTTCGGGACCCTTTGGGTGCAGCTAGGGAGCATCTAGGAGCTCTTAAAGCGGGGTTTCACCTAAAAAAAAATTTTTTTTAAAAGTCAGCAGCTAAAAAAAAAGTCGCTGCTGACTTTTAAAAAGTACACTTACCCTCCCAGGGCGCCCGCGATGTCGTTGGTGGAGGCCGAGATGTCCCTCAGCTATCCGGATCCAGCGCCGCCATCCTGAGTAAGGGAAACGGCTTCTCGTTTCCTACTGCGCATGCGCGAGTCGGCGCGCGGCCTACTGCGCATGCGCGAGTCGCGGCACGCGGCCTACTGCGCATGCGCGAGTCGGCGCGCGGCCTACTGCGCATGCGCGAGTCGTATTTGTGAATGGGGAACGCGGTGTGTTGTGGGACACAGTTCCCACAACACACCGCGCCCCATTCACCTGAAGACGGAAGAAGAGAAGATCACCGCGGCGCTGGAGGAGGCAGATTAGGACGATCTGCCTAGCAACAGCCATTTCTGGTAAGTAAAAAAAAAAAAAACCACTTTAACTACAGAGTTTGAAGTTCGGGGGACCTATGACTGCAAATAGGCACAGTGAGGCATGCAAATGGGCACAATGAGGCTGCAAATGGGCACAGTGAGGCTGCAAATGGGCATTGTTGACCTTCTTTTCCACTTACAGTAGCTGCGCATTTCCCACCCTAGGCTTATACTCTTATACTTTTAGGTACCGTAATTCGGCGCCGTTCTACGGATGGGCGCAATTTTAAAACGAGACATGTTTGGTATCTATTTACTCTGCGTAGTATCATCTTTTATATTTTGTACCAAACAATTGTTAATTATATTGTGTTTTTGTGCATTCAAATTCATTCATGTATATCTTTTCCAAAAAATTTGCGCTTGAAAAACCCCACTTTTACAAATATTGTGTAACATAAAAATATGCAGCCCCCACCATTTTATTCTCTAGGGTCTCTTCAAATAAGAATATATGTAATGTTTTTGGGTTCTATGTAGTTTTATAGCAAATAATGTTTTTTACATGTAGGAGAGGAATGCCAGAATTGGCCCAGACTGAAAGGGGACAAGCTGACAGTAGGAGAGTTTACCTGACCAGGCTGTTGCTGGTCTTTCAATTGAGGTGAGCATGCTATGTTGCTTAACGGCAGCAGAGAAAGGTCAGCCTGACTGTGCTATATGGTAGGGCTGTGCAAATCACAGGAGTGGTTGGACACAAATTCAAATCTATTGCAAGATACAGCATGTCAGGTCCTCTATACAGTATCTGACAAAAGTGAGTACACCCCCATTTTTGTAAATATTTTATTATCTCTTTATGTGACAACACTGAAGAAATTACACTTTGATACAATGTAAAGTAGTGAGTGTACAGCTTGTATAACAGTGTAAATTTTCTGTCCCCTCAAAATAACTCAACACACAGCCATTAATGTCTAAACCACTGGCAACAAATGTGAGTACTCCCCTAAGTGAAAATGTCCAAATTGGGCCCAATTAGCCATTTTCCCTCCCCGGTCTTATTCAGTCGTATGAATGGGGAGCTGGTGTGTTACATTTGATGTTATCGCTCTCACTCTCTCATACTGGTCACTGGAAGTTCAACATGGCACCTCATGGCAAAGAACTCTCTGAGGATCTGAAAAAAAATAATTGTTGCTCTACATAAAGGTGGCCTAGGCTATAAGAAGATTGCCAAGACCCTGAAACTGAGCTGCAGCACGGTGGCCAAGGCCATACAGTGGTTTAACAGGACAGGTTCCACTCAGAACAGGCCTCGCCATGGTCGACCAAAGAAGTTGAGTGCACGTGCTCAGTGTCATATCCAGAGGTTGTCTTTGGGAAATAGACGTATGAGTGCTGCCAGCATTGCTGCAGAGGTTGAAGGGGTGGGGGGTCAGCCTGTCAGTGCTCAGACCATACGCCGCACACTGTATCAAATTGGTCTGCATGGCTGTCGTCCCAGAAGGAAGCCTCTTCTAAAGATGATACACAAGAAAGCCCACAAACAGTTTTCTGAAGACAAGCAGACTAAGGACATGGATTACTGATTCTGATGATAAACTTACTTGGTTCAGATGGTGTCAAGTGTGTGTGGCGGCAACCAGGTGAGGAGTACAAAGACATGTGTGCCTTACCTACAGTCAAGCATGGTGGTGGGAGTAGGAAGAAAAGGACTGCTGCACACCACACTGTGCAGCCGTCCTTTTCTTCCTATTGATTATCGGTGGCGAGCCGTGGCTTGCACCCAGCGCATCCGGACTGTAGTGATTGCTCAACTGGAGCAGCATCTTCCTTGTTTTAATGGTGGTGGTAGTGTCATTGTCTGCGGCTGCAGGAGTGCTGCTGGCACTGGGGAGCTACAGTTCATTGAGGGAACCATGAATGCCAACATGTACTGTGACATACTGAAGAAGAGCATGATCCCCTCCCTTTAGAGACTGGGCCATAGGGCAGTATTCCAACATAACAACCCCAAACCCACCTCCGAGGTGGCCACTGCCTTGCTAAAGAAGCTGAGGGTAAAGGTGATGGACTGGCCAAGCATGTCCCCAGACCTAAACCCTATTGAGCATCTGTGGGGCATCCTCAAATGGAAGGTGGAGGAGCGCAAGCTCTCTAACATCCACCAGCTCTGTGATGTCGCCATGGAGGAGTGAAGGGATCTCCAGTGGCAACCTGTGAAGCTCTGGTGAACTCCATGCCTGAGAGGGTTAAGGCAGTACTGGAAAATATTGGTGGCCACACAAAATATTGACACTTTGGGCCCAATTCGGACATTTTCACTTAGGGTGTACTCACTTTTGTTGCCAGCGGTTTAGACATTAATGAGATACTGTATGTAGTTCAAGTGTAGTTCAGCTTAAACTTTGAATATAATCTGATTGGTCCAAATCAATTTGTGTGGGGGGGGGGGGTGGTTGGGGGGATTATGGTGTGGGGTTGTTTTTCAGGGGTTGGCCCCTTAGTTCCAGTGAAGGGAACTCTTAAGGCATCAGCATACCAATTTCAAGCTCCCAACTTTGTGGGAACAGTTTGGGGATCACTCCTTCCTGTTCCAATATGACTGCACACCAAGGTCCATATAAAGACATGGATGAGCGAGTTTGGGGTGGGGGAACTTGACTGGCCTGCACAGAGTCCTGATCTCAACCCGATAGAACACCTTTGGGATGAATTAGAGCAGAGACTGTGAGCCAGTTCACATGCACTTCTGTAAGATTGGTCAAACATTCCCATAGACCCTATAGGGTATATTTTCCCCAATTAGTACCACCCATTCATGGATGTGACACTTCTGGGCTGGCCATGTGTGATTTTATACATACACATACATGTATGTGGGGGGGGCTGCCATCTCGGCTCCTCCTTCTAGTGCAGTGCATTTTCAGCCAGAGAGGACACCAATGTTTGTATGGGTCAGCCACACCCATGCCCCTCCCACCATCTCAATCAGCCACACCCCTGCCCCGCCCACCATCTCGATCAGCCTGGGAGAAACTACACAGGCTTCAGAGAGAGTCCTTATAAGCTGCCTGCCCTACGAGGCTAATCGCTGGGTACTGTAGCTGTAGACAAAGTAAAAGGCTGGTCCCCTTTGTGACATGGAGTGGAGGACTAAGCACTTACCTGGCGCCACCCCTGGCCCTGGGGGCCCTGGGGGAGGAGATCTGCCTGCTCCTTCTCCCAGCTCAGTGATTCTGCACCAGCAGCCAGCCATGATGGACCCGCCTCCTTCTCCTCCCGCTCCTCCTGCTACACTTCACACCACACCAGCCACCACCCACTGGGGTAAACCGAAAGGGGACCTAGGAGCCATGAATGCGCCCCTAGGCGGCTGCCTAGTTCGCCTAGTGGGAACGCCGGCCCTGCATTCACACTTGAAAGATTCACCTGCACCGGCACTTTGATTTGCAATTATAAATTAAGATTATTGCACTGGCACTTTAAGTCACATTGTCTATTGCATATGTAAGTTTACATACCCTGGCACAACTTATGATTTATAATAGCGCAAAAAATAAAAACCTCAGAGGTGATCAAATACCACCAAAAGAAAGCTCTATTTGTGGGAAAAAAAGGACGTCAATTTTGTTTGGGTACAACGTCGCGCGACCGCACAATTGTCAGTTAAAGCGACGCAGTGCCATATCGCAAAAAAGAGCCTGGTCGGGAAGGGGATAAATCCTTCCGGGGCTGAAGTGGTTAAAGATCTTAAATTCTGTGGAACTACAAGCAACAGCAGAACAATGGACAGCATAGATGTCTGTGTATAGTGTGACGTGTCTATGATATGCTGGAACAGATCCTTGAACTAAAGATGGTAATGGGTGCAGGAAAAAATGATGTCTATACACAGTGTCTATAAGACTGGGCTATCGCCCGCTCACCACACTGGAACAGAAGAGGATCATAATGATGAGGATGATGATCTCTCAGG
>CM053037.1:46423263-46480678 GCA_028564925.1 Lithobates sylvaticus | reverse complement strand
AAATATCCATACCAGACCCTTCAGGTCTGGGATGGATTTTAAGGGAACCCCGGCCAAAAAAAAAAAAAAAAAATGGCGTGGGGGTCCCCCTCAAAATCCATACCAGACCCTTTATCCGAGCACGCAACCTGGCAGGCCGCAGGAAAGGAGGGGGGACGAGAGCGGCCCCCCCTCCCGCCTGAACCGTACAGGCCACATGCCCTCAACATTGGGAGGGTCCTTTGGGGTCCCCCCCAAAGCACCTTGTCCCCATGTTGATGAGGACAAGGGCCTCATCCCCACAACCCTGGCCGGTGGTTGTGGGGGTCTGCGGGCGGGGGGCTTATCGGAATCTGGAAGCCCCCTTAACAAGGGGACCCCCAGATCCCGCCCCGGAGAAGATGACAGAAGGAGAAGATGAAGAAAGGAAGACCAGAAGAAAGAAGAAAGAAGATTTTAATAAAGGAATTGTCAAAGACCGTCTCCTGTCATTTTTACCATTTTTTGCCACTTTTTTGGTGAAATGGTAGGGGTACAAGTACCCCCTTACCATTTCACACAGGGGGGGGGGGCGGGATCTGGGGGTCCCCTTGTTAAAGGGGGCTTCCAGATTCCGATAAGCCCCCCGCCCGCAGACCCCCACAACCACCGGGCACGGTTGTGGGGATGAGGCCCTTGTCCTCATCAACATGGGGACAAGGTGCTTTGGGGGGGACCCCAAAGCACCCTCCCAATGTTGAGGGCATGTGGCCTGGTACGGTTCAGGCGGGAGGGGGGGCCGCTCTCGTCCCCCCTCCTTTCCTGCGGCCTGCCAGGTTGCGTGCTCGGATAAGGGTCTGGTATGGATTTTATGGGGGACACCACGCCATTTTTTTGGCTGGGGTCCCCCTTAATATCCATCCCAGACCTGAAGGGCCTGGTTATTGAATTTGGGGGGACCCCTACGCATTTTTTTTATCAATGACTTCAATGAATGACAGTTCTCTGTATTACGGATCCGACAATTCATTTGCCGGCAATAGCTGCGACTCGTGATTTTAAATAGTTTTTTTTTCCTGCAAAAATGACACTGCAGGAACAGTTTTCTATATTAGATATACTGAATCTCGAATCATTCGAAGCATTCGTTATATCCGCTATTATAATTTCTTTCATATTAGTTGAAATTAGATATTTGTTAGTTACAATACAACATTCGAATTGTTTTCTGTATTGCGGGAATCGGCAATTAGCCGCGAGTGATTTTAAATGTCTTTTTTTCCTGCAAAAATGACACATTGTACAGAGACAGTTCTAAACACGGGAAACATGCCCCCCCCCTTCATAGACGTACTATAGAGTATATAGTATATAGAAGGGGGTCATGTTTCCCGTGTTTAGAACTCTCTCTGTACAATGTGTCATTTTTGCAGGAAAAAAAGACATTTAAAATCACTCGCGGCTAATTGCCGATTCCCGTAATACAGAGAACAATTTGAATGTTGTATTGTAACTAACAAATATCTAATTTCAACTAATATGAAAGAAATTATAATAGCGGATATAACGAATGCTTCGAATGATTCGAGATTCAGTATATCTAATATAGAGAACTGTTCATGCAGTGTCATTTTTGCAGGAAAAAAAAACTATTTAAAATCACGAGTCGCAGCTATTGCCGGCAAATGAATTGTTGGATCCGTAATACAGAGAACTGTCATTCATTGAAGTCATTGATAAAAAAAAATGCGTAGGGGGTCCCCCCAAATTCAATAACCAGGCCCTTCAGGTCTGGTATGGATATTAAGGGGAACCCCAGCCAAAAAAAAAAAAAAAATGGCGTAGGGTCCCCCTCAAAATCCATACCAGACCCTTGAGGTCTGGGATGGATTTTAAGGGGAACCCTAGCCAAAAAAAATGGCGTGGGGTCCCCCATAAAATCCATACCAGACCCTTATCCGAGCACGCAACCTGGCAGGCCGCAGGAAAAGAGGGGGGGGCGAGAGCGGCCCCCCTCCCGCCTGAACCGTACCAGGCCACATGCCGTCAACATTGGGAGGGTGCTTTGGGGTCCCCCCAAAGCACCTTGTCCCCATGTTGATGAGGACAAGGGCCCCATCCCCACAACCGTGCCCGGTGGTTGTGGGGGTCTGCGGGCGGGGGGCTTATCGGAATCTGGAAGCCCCCTTTAACAAGGGGACCCCCAGATCCCGCCCCCCCTGTGTGAAATGGTAAGGGGGTACAAAAGTACCCCTACCATTTCACCAAAAAAGGTGACAAAAATGGTAAAAATGACAGGAGACGGTCTTTGACAATTCCTTTATTAAAATCTTCTTTCTTCTGGTCTTCCTTCTTCATCTTCTCCTTCCGTCATCTTCTTCCATCGTCTTCTTCCTTCGATTCGCTTCTTCTTCCTCCGGTCTTCTCGTCCTTCTCGTCCGGCATCGGCGTCTCTTCTCGCAGGCCGCTCCTCGCAATGGGAGGCTCCCGCTCTGTGAGGCTCCGCTCCGGGTGACAGGTCTTTTATAACGAAGGCACCTGGTGACCCCGCCCCCTCTGACGCACGGGGACGTCATGTGGAATTCCCTATGGCTTTCCCCATGACGTCAGAGGGGGGGGACGGGGTCACCAGGTGCCTTCGTTATACAAGACCTGTCACCCGGAGCGGAGCCTCACAGAGCGGGAGCCTCCCATTGCGAGGAGCGGCCTGCGAGAAGAGACGACGATGCCGGACGAGAAGGACGACGCCGGACGAGAAGGACGACGCCGGACGAGAAGGACGAGAAGACCGGAGGAAGAAGAAGCGAATCGAAGGAAGAAGAAGATGGAAGAAGATGCCGGAAGGAGAAGATGAAGAAAGGAGAAGATGAAGAAAGAAGATTTTAATAAAGGAATTGTCAAAGACCGTCTCCTGTCATTTTTACCATTTTTGCCACTTTTTTGGTGAAATGGTAGGGGTACTTTTGTACCCCCTTACCATTTCACACAGGGGGGGGGCGGGATCTGGGGGTCCCCTTGTTAAAGGGGGCTTCCAGATTCCGATAAGCCCCCCGCCCGCAGACCCCCACAACCACCGGGCACGGTTGTGGGGATGAGGCCCTTGTCCTCATCAACATGGGGACAAGGTGCTTTGGGGGGGACCCCAAAGCATCCTCCCAATGTTGAGGGCATGTGGCCTGGTACGGTTCAGGCGGGAGGGGGGGGCGCTCTCGTCCCCCCCTCTTTTCCTGCGGCCTGCCAGGTTGCGTGCTCGGATAAGGGTCTGGTATGGATTTTATGGGGGACCCCACGCCATTTTTTTTGGCTAGGGTTCCCCTTAAAATCCATCCCAGACCTGAAGGGCCTGGTTATTGAATTTGGGGGGACCCCTACGCTTTTTTTTATCAATGACTTCAATGAATGACAGTTCTCTGTATTACGGATCCGACAATTCATTTGCCGGCAATAGCTGCGACTCGTGATTTTAAATAGTTTTTTTTTTTCCTGCAAAAATGACACTGCAGGAACAGTTCTCTATATTAGATATACTGAATCTCGAATCATTCGAAGCATTCGTTATATCCGCTATTATAATTTCTTTCATGTTAGTTGAAATTACATATTTGTTAGTTACAATACAACATTCGAATTGTTCTCTGTATTACGGGAATCGGCAATTAGCCGCGAGTGATTTTAAATGTCTTTTTTTCCTGCAAAAATGACACATTGTACAGAGAGAGTTCTAAACACGGGAAACCTGCGCCCTTCTATATACTATATACTCTATAGTACGTCTATGAAGGGGGGTCATGTTTCCCGTGTTTAGAACTGTCTCTGTACAATGTGTCATTTTTGCAGGAAAAAAAAAATATTTAAAATCACTCGTGGCTAATTGCCGATTCCCGTAATACAGAGAACAATTCGAATACAACAACTAACAAATATGTAATTTCAACTAACATGAAAGAAATTATAATAGCGGATATAACGAATGCTTCGAATGCTTCGAGATTCAGTATATCTAATATAGAGAACTGTCTCTGTACAATGTGTCATTTTTGCAGGAAAAAAAAACTATTTAAAATCACGAGTCGCAGCTATTTGCCGGCAAATGAATTGTCGGATCCGTAATACAGAGAACAGTCATTCATTGAAGTCATTGATAAAAAAATGCGTAGGGGTCCCCCCAAATTCAATAACCAGGCCCTTCAGGTCTGGGATGGATATTAAGGGGGACCCCAGCCAAAAAAAAAAAAAAAAAAATGGCGTGGGGTCCCCCTCAAAATCCATATCAGACCCTAGAGGTCTGGGATGAATTTTAAGGGGAACCCTAGCCAAAAAAAATGGCGTGGGGTCCCCCATAAAATCCATACCAGACCCTTATCCGAGCACGCAACCTGGCAGGCCGCAGGAAAGGAGGGGGGGACGAGAGCGGCCCCCCCTCCCGCCTGAACCGTACCAGGCCACATGCCCTCAACATTGGGAGGATGCTTTGGGGGTCTGAGACCCCTAAAGCACCTTGTCCCCATGTTGATGAGGACAAGGGCCTCTTCCCCACAACCGTGCCCGGTGGTTGTGGGGGTCTGCGGGCGGGGGGCTTATCGGAATCTGGAAGCCCCCTTTAACAAGGGGACCCCCAGATCCCGGCCCCCCCCCTGTGTGAAATGGTAAGGGGGTACAAAAGTACCCCTACCATTTCACCAAAAAAGTGGCAAAAATGGTAAAAATGACAGGAGACAGTCTTTGACAATTCCTTTATTAAAATCTTCTTTCTTCATCTTCTCCTTCCGTCATCTTCTTCCATCTTCTTCTTCCTTCGATTCGCTTCTTCTTCCTCCGGTCTTCTCGTCCTTCTCGTCCGGCGTCGTCCTTCTCGTCCGGCATCGTCGTCTTTTCTCGCAGGCCGCTCCTCGCAATGGGAGGCTCCCGCTCTGTGAGGCTCCGCTCCGGGTGACAGGTCTTGTATAACGAAGGCACCTGGTGACCCCACCCCCCCTCTGACGTCATGGGGAAAGCCATAGGGAATTCCACATGACGTCCCCGTGCGTCAGAGGGGGCGGGGTCACCAGGTGCCTTCGTTATAAAAGACCTGTCACCCGGAGCGGAGCCTCACAGAGCGGGAGCCTCCCATTGCGAGGAGCGGCCTGCGAGAAGAGACGACGATGCCGGACGAGAAGGACGACGCCGGACGAGAAGGACGAGAAGACCGGAGGAAGAAGAAGCGAATCGAAGGAAGAAGACGATGGAAGAAGATGACGGAAGGAGAAGATGAAGAAAGGAGAAGATGAAGAAAGGAAGACCAGAAGAAAGAAGATTTTAATAAAGGAATTGTCAAAGACCGTCTCCTGTCATTTTTACCATTTTGTCACCTTTTTTGGTGAAATGGTAGGGGTACTTTTGTACCCCCTTACCAATTCACACAGGGGGGGGGGGGGATCTGGGGGTCCCCTTGTTAAAGGGGGCTTCCAGATTCCGATAAGCCCCCCGCCCGCAGACCCCCACAACCACCGGGCCACGGTTGTGGGGAAGAGGCCCTTGTCCTCATCAACATGGGGACAAGGTGCTTTGGGGGGGACCCCAAAGCACCCTCCCAATGTTGAGGGCATGTGGCCTGGTACGGTTCAGGCGGGAGGGGGGGCCGCTCTCGTCCCCCCCTCCTTTCCTGCGGCCTGCCAGGTTGCGTGCTCGGATAAAGGGTCTGGTATGGATTTTGAGGGGGACCCCACGCCATTTTTTTATTTTTTATTTTTGGCCGGGGTTCCCCTTAAAATCCATCCCAGACCTGAAGGGTCTGGTATGGATATTTGGGGGGGACCCCACGCTTTTTTTTTTTGGCTGGGTTCCCCCTTAATATCCATACCAGACCTGAAGGGCCTGGTTATTGAATTTGGGGTACCCCTACGCTTTTTTTTTTTCTGCAAAAATAACACTTTGTCATTCGAATTCATTCGAATTGATTCGTTATATCTGCTATAATAATTTCGTTCAAATTAGTTGAAATTCGATATTGGTAGTTGGATTTACTAACGATTCGTAACTATTCATAACGATTCGTAACGATTCGTAACTATTCATAACGATTCGCAACGATTCGTAACTATTCATAACGATTCGTAACGATTCGTAACTTGAAATTGAAATTCGATATTTGTAGCTGTATTCGAATTGTTCTCTGTGTTATGAGAACCAACAATACATTAGCCGCGTTAACGATTCGTAACGATTCGTAACGATTCGTAACTTTACTAACGATTCGTAAAAAAAATTACGATTCGTCCGAATTTCGTATTTCGTACGAATTCGAACGGAATTTCGTACACGAATTACGAATTACGAATTTTTTTATATACGAAACGGGACGAAACGAAACGAAACAAATTTTTTGACAGTTCCCATGTCTACTATTGGCTACTAGCCTCTACGTAGTTGCGTCGTATGCAACGAACGTCACCGCGTTCAGAATGATCGAATTTTCCGACAACTTTGTCCGACCGTGTGTATGCAACACCAGTGTCGGACAAAATAAATCCGTCGGAAAAAATCTGACCGATTTTGTGGTCGGAATTTCCGACCGTGTGTACGGGGGCTAATACTCTCTACATCCTGCAGGTTCAGTAGTTTTGTTCTTTAAGGACTATTTTCATTAAAAGAGCACTTTTGCCTTCCAGTGAAGTTGATGATTAGGAGGCCCCCCCCACCCTCCTGAATGCAGCCCATATCGTACAATACCTTCCTCCTCATGCCAGGGATCTTAGCTGTGTGGCACTGCCTGATGTTGCACAGCCTTTGTAAGGAAAACCTCCCAGCTGCATCCCCTTCCTATGTTGACCAAGGTTTCTGTTTAATAACAGAAGGAAATAAGATTTCATTGTGAACTCATTACATTTTCTCTTCGGCATCCTGTACAGACAGACATTCTTTATCTACTGAGAGGCTCAAGAAGGAACAGAATACATGGGTGGGTACAACAGAAAACACATTTTAAGTGAGAACTTTTATAAGTTTTTTTTGTAAAATAATTCTGTCACTAGTGTAGCGGGGTTCTGCCCCTTTTAGGCTTAGAGACTACATCTCCCATGATTCCCCAGGCCCCCGGGCTGCTGACTTCCGCCCGGGAGGCTGCTGGGGGAGATTATAAAAGGGAAGAGCGGAGACCGCCTCTTCCTCTTGGGACACTTCCTCTTCTGAGGCCTGACAGGACTGGCCTGCCTCTGCTGACAGAGCGTGTGACGCGGGGACTGCAGCCAGCAGAGACACCTGTGCGGACCGGAGCTGAAGGCCTGAAGCCTGGGCCTTGCAGCCGATGGAGTGAGACTCTCACCCCTCAGAGTCCACGGCAGCGGAGCGGAGACTTCCCCTTACTGTCGGTCGGACGGAGCTGATGACCGGAGTTCAGGGCTGTGACTGAGGAGACCGGACGCCGCCATTGAAGAGACCAGAGCCGCCATTAGAGGGACCGGATCGGAGGACGGTACCCCAAGGATTGGTGAGAGAGCCGGAAGGCTCATCCTGCATTGACACACACGTTTTATGCCTACTGAACTGCCTAGGCGCAATTTACCTCAGAGCAGCAATGTTACTTTCTGTGGATTACAAATGACACCATTTAAAGCTACATGTGCACCACCTCTACAGATTTATTGCCGGTGAAGAACACTGTACTAGTACAAGGACTGAGCTCTATTACTAGGGATCAGGCCTGGTCCGTTAGGTAGGCGCAGATAGATTTATTGCACCTCAGGGGTGCATAGCAGACGGTCGCCACGCTAGGCGTTCCGTTTCCCCACTGTTAGTTGAATACATATGTGTGTACATGTTAGAGTGCATATTGCAGGGACCTGCTAAAGTATTGTAAGATATATGTTCAAATGCATGTTGCTATTCTTTTCCTTACTGCCAAAGTAAAGCCAGTTATTCTTATTTCAGCAGTCTGCTTGTGAGTTCATACCAATTACACTTAGAGTATAAGCTAAGTTTTATGTGCATAGGGACGTACCCCTTTACTAACTGTGCCAGAGCGGGTAGAGCCAAATTGCCGGGGGTTGGTGGAGCTGTACTCAGGGACCCAAAACAAACCAGCGGCTCTCTTAACTGGGGGTAGCGCTACACGTGGGGGCTCGTAATCCGGGATCCTGAGTCAGCGGGAAAAGCCGCCAGAAGGTGCCGGCATGGACCCAATAGAAGTGGGACGGTGGTCCGCAACATGGGCCGCTGACCCAGCCGCAGCAGCAGTCATTGAACTGCCAGGGATGTGGCAGAGAGAGGCAGTCAAGCAGCTCATAATGTCATTATCCCCATGCCAGAAGTCATGGATAATGGACATGAGAAATGATGCTGGGTACACATACGCCTTAATAGAATGGAAGGAAGAGACTCCAGAGCAGTTCAGGAGCCAAAGCATACAGGCACCGAATGGTCAGGCCTACCAATTGCTGCATGCGCTGCCGCGCAAGGGAGAAGGTTCTCCTATGAAAGCCATTCTATCCCCAAAGAAGGAAGAGCAGAAGGGCGCGGAAAGCCCCGCACCCGCACACACTACTCTTAGTGCAGAACTGTGTGCTGTTCTAGGGGAGATTGTGTCCCAGTGCAGAAGAGACCCCGGGGATTACCCAATGTCGGGATACAGGAAACTCCGGATGTTTTCAGGGAGGACACCTGTACCCTCGGGAGAAGAGGGATTTGAAGAGTGGTTAGATGGTGCCACGCAGGCCCTAGAAGAATGGGAGGTCTCAGAAGGCAGAAAGAAGCAAAGGATTGTTGAGAGCCTAAAAGGACCTGCCCTAGAGGCCATACGCAATCTGAAGACAAGCAAAAAGGATTGCACTGCCCAGGACTACATAGACATCCTGGAAGGTGTGTTTGGTGGGACAGAAAAAGTCACAGAACTTACCTATCAACTGGAACACTGTTACCAGAAGACAGGGGAGAAGCTGTCAGAGTACATGGGACGCATAGACAAGATCCTGCATAGGATTATCCTGAAGAAGGGGATAGATCCAGGGAAGGTAGATGAAGCCCGTGCCCAGCAGGTGATGAGGGGAGCCCAACCCCTGGACCCTGTCGCACTAATTCTACGCACCCGGCAGGATGGGAAGAGCCTGGACTACCCTGACCTCATCCGAATGGTCAGAGAAGAAGAGGCCATGTTGGAAGAGAAAAGGGAGAAGCAGGTGATGGGGTCTACAAAACTTCCAGTGGCCACGGTCAGGTCGGCCTTAACCCCTGAAAGAGACACAGAGGTAGATGCCCTGAAGTTGCAGATGTCCCAGATGATGGAGATACTGACATCTCTAGTGGCGAAAGAGACGCCCAGTCCCAAGAAAGAAACAAGCAGGAGGGAATTGTTTCCAGCTGTTCCAGCATCAGCATCCCCACCTGACCACAGTGAGATGATTTGCTTTAATTGTGGAGGAATTGGTCATATTGCAGCTGTATGTTCCAGCCCCAAGAAGAAGAAGGCAGAAAGCCGCCAGGCGGCGGGAAACGCCAAAGGGCCCCGGTGAAGGAGTCAACCGGGTGCCCATCATCTTCAGTGAGCTCCAAGAAGCGTAACAAGAAGAGAAAGCGAGGAGACCAAACCCCTCAGAAGGGGCCCAGGGATCCTCAACCAAGGTGCACTCCAGAGAAAGGGGGCAAGACCCCTCTGAAGAGACACAGCACCCCAAGGCAAGAACCCTTGCAAGTGAGAGATAACAATGTCCCTCAACGGGTTCACACTCCCAGTAAGAGGGAGAAAATTAATGCATACCAGGCTCAAGAAAGGATCAAGCGCAAATCCAGTGCTGGTAAAGAAAAGAGTCCAAAGAAGAGGACAGAATCAACTCGGCCCTACCCAGAAGAGCTAGTTGGTCCATCCCCTACTGTACCCATCCAGGTGGAAGGAGTGTACACAAAGGCCCTCCTAGATACTGGAGCACAAGTGACCCTGTTGTACAGGGACTTCTACGACAGATACCTGAGTCATCTGCCAATACAGAAGATAGAAGAGTTGGAGATAAGGGGATTGGGAACTCAGAGTTTCCCCTATGATGGATACCTGTCCATACGGTTGACGTTTGACCCATCAGTAGCTGGGAAGTCTGAAGTGTTCGACACCTTAGCAGTGGTGTGTCCCCGCCCACCAGGAACCAGCAAGACGTCCCTGATCATAGGGACGAACACGGACCTAGTCAGAAGACTTCTGACCCCCCTGGTGAAGAAAGAGAATCTTTCACCTCCCAAGATCCATCCCATGCTGAAGGCAGCCTACCAGCGGTTGGTCCTAGAGCAGAAGACCCCAAGTGAGGGGATAGGAAGGGTATGGAGGCTTGGAAAAGAAGGAGCAGTGTTACAGCCTGGAGAGGTGACCTGCATGAGAGCCACGGTGAAACTTACTTGGGAGCAGCCTGGCCCCTTTGTAATGTTGGAACCTGACCCAATGGAGGGTCACTCAGGTCTGGAAGTAATACCAGAAGTAATCTCATTGAAGGACCTGAAGAAGGCTAGAGGAAGAGTCCCTGTCAGTGTGAGGAACCCCACGGAGCAGCCCGTGGAGATCCCTGCCAGGATGCTTCTGGGACAAGTGAGTCCTGCTGTCCCAGTTGGCTGGTCAGAAGTGAAGGGGACGGGTGAAGGAGAAGATGTTTGGAAGAAACTCTCCATGGAAAACCCAAACCTACCTGGAGCTTGGAAGGAGAGAGCCAAGGCCCAGCTGACCAGATGGGAGAAGATTTTCTCTAAAGATGAGTTTGATGTGGGGTGTGCGAGGAGTGCCACCCATCGAATCCGCATGCAAGAGGACAAGCCATTCAGAGAGAGAGTCAGGCGAGTCCCGCTAGCAGATCTGGAGGATCTGAGGGAGCAGCTTGCGGAACTGAAGAAGACGGGAGTGATTAGGGAGTCCAGAAGCCCCTACGCCTCCCCAATTGTGGTAGTCAGAAAGAAGAATGGGTCATTGAGACTGTGCATTGACTACAGAACTCTCAACAGGAGGACCATTCCTGACCAGTACACCACGCCAAGGATAGAAGATGCCTTGCAGAGTTTATCTGGAGCTAAGTGGTTCAGCGTGATGGACCTCAAGAGTGGGTATTACCAAATCCCCATGCATCCAGAAGACAGAGAAAAGACTGCCTTTATAACCCCAGTAGGATTCTTTGAGTTCAACAGGATGCCTCAGGGCCTATCTGGAGCTCCTGCTACGTTTCAACGCCTAATGGAAAGGACAGTTGGAGACATGAACCTCATAGAAGTCCTTGTGTACCTGGACGATGTCATTGTCTTTGGAAAGACTTTGGAAGAACATGAAGCCAGGTTGGAGAAAGTGCTGAAGAGGCTCAGTGAAGAGGGACTTAAACTTTCTCCAGAGAAGTGTCGGTTCTATCAGTCCTCTGTGAACTATCTGGGACACATAGTGTCTGAAAAAGGAGTGGCCACAGACCCTGAGAAGCTGGAGGCAGTTACTTCGTGGCCAAGGCCCACAACAGTTACAGAACTTCGATCTTTCTTGGGGTTCTGCTCCTACTACCGCAGGTTTGTGGATGGATTTGCCCGCATTGCCAAACCCCTCAACGAGCTGCTGAAGACAGAAGGAGAGGAGGATGGAATAGGGCCTAGGAGGCCCGGTGAATCAGTCCAAGACCAGTGGAACTCAAGGTGTGAAGAGGCTTTCAGAACCTTGAAGAGAAGTCTCACCACAGCCCCAGTTTTGGCCTACGCTGATCCCACTAGACCCTATGAGCTACATGTTGATGCCAGCCATGAGGGCCTAGGTGGAGTACTCTACCAGGAGCATGAAGACCAGCTACGACCAGTGGCCTATGTGAGCCGGAGCCTGACCCCCTCCGAGAAGAACTATCCCACCCACAAGTTGGAGTTCTTAGCCCTCAAGTGGGCAGTTGTTGACAAACTGAGAGACTATTTGTATGGGGCCGAGTTTACTGTAAAGACAGATAACAACCCCTTGACCTATCTATTCACCACCGCCAAGCTGGATGCAACTGGACACAGATGGTTGGCGGCGTTGTCTGGATTCAATTTCAGCCTCAAGTACAGGCCAGGGGCTGGAAATAGGGATGCAGATGCCCTGTCCCGAAGATCCCATGTCATGGTCGATGACTGGGAAGACTGGACTCAAGTGGCACCAGATGGAGTGCGAGCCCTTTGTCAGGGGGCTGAACTCCAAGCCAGAGGAGGATCCAGAGCTGAAGAGATAGGAGTTACCACAGTGGGAGTCCCAAAGTGTTACTGTGGGGTAACTCAACTGGCAGAAGAGTGTCTGCCGAAGCTGTCCAAGAAGGAGCTAAGGTGTGACCAATTGGAAGATCCCATGGGGAAATTGGTCCTGGAAGCCCTGGAAGACCAGAGTCCAGAGGGACTTCGCCTTCACCCTTCTAAAGAAGCTCGTCTACTGAGGAGAGAGTTGGACAAGTTACAGGTGCATCAGGGGGTAGTCTACCGAAGGGGCCCCTCTGATGGACCAGAAGACAAGTGGCAGTTGTTTCTCCCGGAAAAGCATCGAGAGACTGTGCTGATTGCCTTACATGACCAGCATGGTCACTTGGGAGCAGAGAGAACCTTCCAACTTGTCAGAGACCGGTTTTACTGGCCCTGCATGAGGGCCGAAGTGGAGGAGTATTGCCATTCCTGTGCAAGATGCATTCAGAGGAAGACTTTACCTCATCAAGCTGCCCCAATGGGCCATCTACAGAGTGAAGGCCCAATGGATCTGGTATGCATTGATTTTCTCTGCCTTGAACCCGATTTGAGCGGATTGGGAAATGTTCTGGTGGTAACCGACCATTTCACTCGTTATGCTCAGGCTTTCCCAACCAAGGACCAGAAGGCCTCTACAGTAGCCAAGGTACTCTTGGAGAAGTACTTTGTTCACTATGGACTGCCACAGAGAATCCATTCAGACCAAGGAAGGGACTTTGAGAGTCGCCTGATCAGGAAGCTACTAGATTCTCTGGGAGTAGAGAAGACTAGAACCACGCCATATCACCCTCAAGGTGATGCCCAGCCTGAAAGGTTCAACAGGACCCTATTGAACATGTTGGGAACTTTGAAAACAGAGAAGGGGCAACATTGGAGCCGACACATATCAGCTCTGGTGCATGCCTACAACTGTACAACCAGTGATGTGACAGGTTTCTCCCCCTACCGACTTATGTTTGGGAGAGAAGCAAGATTGCCAGTGGATTTGGCCTTCGGCATTTCCTTAGACCATGCCTCTGCTGCCTCCCACAAAGGATATGTGGACAGACTGAGGCGCAGTTTGAAGATAGCTTATGAGAAAGCTCAAGCGGCCTCTAACCAGAGAGGGGCCCGAAATAAGAGGAACTTTGACTTGAAAGTTAGAGTACAGGACCTGAAGCTTGGGGACCGTGTACTGTTACGCAACCTAGGGATCCCTGGGAAACACAATATTGCTGATAGATGGAGATCAGAGCCATATATCATCTGTAGAAAACTTCCAGGATTGCCTGTCTACAAGTTGAAGCCAGAAGGAAGGTTGGGGCCTTTGAAGACCTGGCATAGGAATCATTTGCTCCCACTCACTGAAGCAGTCAGAATGCCTCCAGCAAGAGACGTACCTGAATCTGTTTCCATTCTGGATACCCCCAGGCCTAATACTAGGTCTCAGACATCCCAAGTTAGGGGTGGACAGGACCCCCAGCCAGAAGAAGAAAGAGGAGAACTTGAATGGCTATGGCCTTCCTCAACTCCAGGAAATTCCGCCATAGATCTTCCACCTACTGAAGATGTGGAAGATAACACATTGAACCCAGAAGCCACAGAGTTTGTGCCATTCAGTGATGTGCCTGAGTGCTGGGAAGATGTCCCTGGTCTCTACCCAGAACAAGAAGATGATGTTCCAGAACCAGAGATGTTGCCAGAATGTGTTCCTGAAGAAGTTCCAAGAGAACAGAGAGCTCGCAGGAGTGTGAAGCCTCCCAAGAAGCTAACTTACCCCAAGATGGGAGAAAGTTCAGAGGACTCTGTTACCACAGCAAGGAGAAGTGCTGAAAGCCCTGACCCATCCACTGTTCATTGGGTGGAGGGCAACCCCAGCTCACTCTCTGGCACAGTTAAACAGGTCGCCCACACTGAAGTGACCTGTGGACAGGATAGCTCCCCATCTCATGTTAATTGGTGGGAAGCTCCTCTGTCCAAATTATGTGAAAGTGTTGTTCCTGAGAAAGTTTGTAGTTTGAACACTGTCTTTGGGGACCAAAGATTCAAAGTGGGGGGAGTGTGTAGCGGGGTTCTGCCCCTTTTAGGCTTAGAGACTACATCTCCCATGATTCCCCAGGCCCCCGGGCTGCTGACTTCCGCCCGGGAGGCTGCTGGGGGAGATTATAAAAGGGAAGAGCGGAGACCGCCTCTTCCTCTTGGGACACTTCCTCTTCTGAGGCCTGACAGGACTGGCCTGCCTCTGCTGACAGAGCGTGTGACGCGGGGACTGCAGCCAGCAGAGACACCTGTGCGGACCGGAGCTGAAGGCCTGAAGCCTGGGCCTTGCAGCCGATGGAGTGAGACTCTCACCCCTCAGAGTCCACGGCAGCGGAGCGGAGACTTCCCTTACTGTCGGTCGGACGGAGCTGATGACCGGAGTTCAGGGCTGTGACTGAGGAGACCGGACGCCGCCATTGAAGAGACCAGAGCCGCCATTAGAGGGACCGGATCGGAGGACGGTACCCCAAGGATTGGTGAGAGAGCCGGAAGGCTCATCCTGCATTGACACACACGTTTTATGCCTACTGAACTGCCTAGGCGCAATTTACCTCAGAGCAGCAATGTTACTTTCTGTGGATTACAAATGACACCATTTAAAGCTACATGTGCACCACCTCTACAGATTTATTGCCGGTGAAGAACACTGTACTAGTACAAGGACTGAGCTCTATTACTAGGGATCAGGCCTGGTCCGTTAGGTAGGCGCAGATAGATTTATTGCACCTCAGGGGTGCATAGCAGACGGTCGCCACGCTAGGCGTTCCGTTTCCCCACTGTTAGTTGAATACATATGTGTGTACATGTTAGAGTGCATATTGCAGGGACCTGCTAAAGTATTGTAAGATATATGTTCAAATGCATGTTGCTATTCTTTTCCTTACTGCCAAAGTAAAGCCAGTTATTCTTATTTCAGCAGTCTGCTTGTGAGTTCATACCAATTACACTTAGAGTATAAGCTAAGTTTTATGTGCATAGGGACGTACCCCTTTACTAACTGTGCCAGAGCGGGTAGAGCCAAATTGCCGGGGGTTGGTGGAGCTGTACTCAGGGACCCAAAACAAACCAGCGGCTCTCTTAACTGGGGGTAGCGCTACACTAGCATTGTTATCACTTTGCAGTTGACACTGCAAAGTGTTCTGTGGTTCAAATCTACACTATATTGTCAAAAGTATTGGGACACCTGCCTTTACATGAACTTTAATGGTATCCCAGTCTTAGTCTGTAGGGTTAAACATTGAGTTGGCCCACCCTTTGCAGCTATAACAGCTTCAACTCTTCTACGAAGACTGCGGGGGGAATACTGTCTCATGTCCTAGGGCGTTAAATGTTTGTACCATCTGCGTGCCGAGTTGGGGCAGAAATAGTTGGTAATACCTATGAGTGAATCCATCCGGACCCGGAGATTTGCCAGGTTTGGATGGGCCCACCCTTTTCAGCTATAACAGCTTCAACTCTTCTACGAAGACTGCCCACAAGGTTTGGGAGTGTGTCTATGGGAATGTTTGACAATTCTTTCAGAAGCGCATTTGTGAGGTCAGGCACTGATGTTGGATGAGAAGGCCTGGCCCACAGTCTCTGCTCTAATTTATCACAAAGGTGTTCTATTGGGTAGAGGTCAGTACTCTGTGCAGGCCAGTCAAGTTCCTCCACCCCAAACTCACTCATCCATGTCTTTATGGACCTTGCTTTGTGCACTGGTCCAAATCATTTGGTGGAGGGGGGATTATGGCGTGGGGTTGTTTTTCAGGGGTTGGGCTTGTTCCAGTGAAGGGAACTCTTAAGACATCAGCATACCAAGACATTTTGGACAATTTCATGCTCCCAACTTTGTGGGAACAGTTTCGGGTGGCCCCTTCCTGTTCCAACATGACTGCACACCAGTGCACAATGAGTCCTGACCTCAACCCAATATAACACCTTTGGGATGAATTAGAGAGGAGACTGCGAGCCAGGCCTTTTCGTCCAACATCAGTGCCTGACCTCACAAATGCGCTTCTGGAAGAATGGTCAAACATTCCCATAGACACACTCCTAAACCTTGTGGACAGCCTTCCCAGAAGAGTTGAAGCTGTTATAGCTGCAAAGGGTGGGCCGACTCAATATTGAACACTGTAAATTAGGACTGGCATGCCATTAAAGTTCATGTGCGTGTAAAGGCACAATACTTTTGACAATATAGTGTATGTCCTTTCCTAGGGTGACCATTCAGATACTCCATAGTTTGGGAGCATTGTCACCCTAGGATACTGGCAGGAACACCAGGTGAAAATAAAGGCAAAAATGCCTGAAAAAAAACGAATGCGGCCACCACATCTAGAGACTGGTAAGGTGCAATGGATTATATATTTTTTTTCTTTAGTTTCCATTGTAAAGCAGCCTACAAACATTCGTTGGGGAGCTGGTTTCACATACACAGTGCTATTCTCACACAACTGGGTGGGCTCAGGGCGCAGAGCTGGCATAGGACAAGGGGAACACAGTGAAAACCGGGGCTGTAGAACCGGACCACAGGGGACTCTATCGTTTTTTATTTATTTGAAATGTGAGTTGTATATATATGGAGTTCTGTTTGCAATTAAAAAATTTTTATCACGCTATTGCATGCCTCTGTCATTGCCTTGTCATGTGATGTATATAAGGGGAGCCTCTGAACATACCAGGAGAAAATAGTGACCTCTGGGTTATTATCGGAAGTAGCAGGTGCCCTGTGTTCCATACAAGTGTCCCATAAACCTGCATAGGATAACGGAAGCAAAGGAGGATCTCTGCAGTCTATTGCCATCAATTACAGGCTTATTCTTTAAGCCCCTAAGGTGAGGGTACACCCGGTTGGGGTTGTGTATGCACAACGCATGAAGATACAATTATCACATGGTTGATGTTAATATGGACTTTTGCTGTTTTGTTTAACCACTTGACATCCGCACTATGGCCGAAGGACGGCCACAGCGCGGATCTCAATTCCCGGTAGGCCGTCATATGACGTCCTCCCCTGTGCACGCTCCCTGCGCACGCCCTGTGGGGCGAGATGTAATCACCGAGTCACTGAGACTCGGTTGATCAGCAATCCGAGTAAGGGGCGTGTCCTGGCCCCTTACCATGTGATCAGCTGTCAGCCAATGACAGCTGATCACATGATAAAAACAAAAGCTCGTGATCGTTTTTTTTTTCTCCTCACGCTGACAGCGGAGGAGAAAAAAAAAAAGCCGATCACCGGCTTATCTTAAAGGGACATCGGTCCCACCTTGCAATGCCCACAAGTGCCACCTTACCCTTCCCATAAGTGCCACCTGTCAATGCCCATAAGTGCCACCTGTCAATGCCCACAAGTGCCACCTGTCAATGCCCACCAGTGCCACCTATCAATGCCCACCAGTGCTGCCAATCAGTGCCACCTAAAAGTGCTGCCTATCAGTGTAACCCATCAGTGCCCATTACTGCCACCCATCAGTGCCCATCACTGCCACCTATCGGTGCCCGTCACTGCCGCCTCATCAGCGTACATCAATAACAAAATTAAAAATATATATATATATATATTTTTTTTAATTCAGTCTTTTTAATTTTTTTTAACAAAAAATAACATTATAATATTTTTCTTAAACAAAGAAAAACTATATTTTTTCCAAAATTTCGGTCATTTTTAGTTTGTTTAGCAAAAAATAAAAACCCCAGTGGTGATAAAAATACCACCAAAAGAAAGCTCTATTTGGGGGGAAAAATGATAAAAATTTCATTTGGGTACAGTGTTGTATGACCGCGCAATTGTCATTCAAAGTACGACAGCGCTGAAAGCTGAAAATTGGTCTAGAAAGGAGGGGGGTTTAAGTGCCCAGTAAGCAAGTGGTTAAACACTCATCAAGGATTTATTGAAAGTCACGGAGCACGAGCACTTTATTTTCATATATATGGAATGTTGCTGTTTAGTTTAATAACCTCATTGAGGACTGAGTGCAATATCACAGAGCACGAGCACTTTATTTACAGTGTTTATTATGTTGTTATGCTTTAGGCATTTATGTTATATATAGTGTGATGTAAGTGATACAATATTTACTATTATATCTGTGTATTAATTTGTCTAGTCCCTATAGATTAGTTAGTCTATTAAAAGTCTGATAAGCATAATGATATAACAAACACCTCTGCTTAGTAAACAAGTTACCTTTATTTCCCAAGAAAATAAGAATGTACTAACATCACACACTACACAGCGCAGTATATACACAGAGCATATAACAACAATGTCAAAATATCAACGATACTTATCACACATGGTTTCATCTGCTGGTTCTGGATGATAAAAGGGGTCTAGGCCACATGGTTTTAGGCCCCAGCCAGCACCCAGACCAAGGCCCAAGCAATGAGGCTTGCACAGACCACCATCAGCTGAGAGAGAGAATGGGCAGAGAGACATAATTGCCTGAGTGTGTGCTCTTTTCATTCAAACATACACGCCTACTCATAGCCACCCCCATTTGCCTTCTATCCAATAGATATTGCCAAGGGGTAGTTCATCAAATGTCTGCCCATTCTTCCAGGAAGCATGCTGTATTGTCCACTAGTGGCAGCGCCTGTCCATGAATCATCTCTATTAGCCCTGTGTCAAATTTCCATAGACATCTTGGCAGCAGTGGTCTCTATGAAGCGTGTAATCAGTGGCGGACTGACCATTCGGCCACTCAGGCACTGCCCGAGGGCCCCGGGCCACTAGGGGGCCCCATCAGGGTTGCCAGCCTCAATAAAACCAGGGACAGTATGTCAAAATCTGTGTTTGTTTTAGTGTCTCTGAAATGTCCCTTACCGACATCCTTTTGGTCTAAAAATCCTGAGATTATATCTGCCCCACCTCTCCAGTACCTTCTCAGCCAACAGAAACATGTCTGTGTATACTGTGTGTACATGTATGTGTATACTGTGTGTACATGTATACTGTGTGATTGTATACTGTGTGTGTGTGTGTATACTGTGTGGCCCCATAATCTCTGATTGCCTGGGGGCCCCATAATCTCTGATTGCCCGGGGGCCCCATGAGTTGTCAGTCCGCCCCTGCTTGTAATCACACATATCACAGCAGGTGGGCTTGAGCCAAGCCATTGTTATTTTAGTTTCAATACATTTTTATTTAGAAATAATAACAACAAGATTAAACAAAGGAAAAGGAAGGGTTTTTGACAGGTAGTAATCACAACATAGAAATTTGTCATTATTGATGCATTTACTATGTTTATCGATTAAGTTTCATCTTAATTAGATTCTTTTTTTTTCCATAAAAGATTTTATTGAATATATCACATACAAAAAGTGCAACCACGACTCTTTCATACAAAGGAAAAATGTAGCTGAAAAAATGCTGCGTTGGTCGTGGTGGATAGAACAGTGCTATACAAATATAGTCATAACGTGTCAACAAACGTATAACCAATATAATGTTATATTAGAAGAGGGGCACTCAAATCAGGTCAGGTAGTGTTATATATGGGTGCCGGACCCGTGAGACCAATATCATCAGGTCTAACTTGGGTCTCGAAAGTGACTCTAGTCCTGACTCCAATGACAGTGTGGAAATGTGAACGGTTACGTTGGTGCGTCTCTAAAAGGTTATTGGTTGGTTAAATATTCTAGGGGAGGATTCAATGTTATGTTGGATAGCTGGCATGGGGTGCGGGAGTGAGGGGTGGGGGTGAGGATAGAGAAAGTAGGAGTATAAGGGGGAGAGAGAGAGAGAGAGAGGAGGCGGGCCCCGTTCCCGGCGCACCAACCCCCCCCCCCCCCCCGGCGACACCGCGCCTACTGGTTTGTGGGTTATGTAGGTTGTGTATCCCTAGTTAGGGAAGGAAAGAATGCCTTGTATTTGTCTGTGGTTTGGAAGTGTTTCCAGCAGGCCCAAGTGGTCGAAAATTTTTGTAGACGTTCTTGTGTGGTATAAATCAGCTCTTCCATCTCCTTTATCTTAGCAACTCTAGTCAGCCATTCCCGAATGGAGGGGACATCTGTGGATCGCCAGTGTGTAGGAACACACAACCTGGCCGCATTGACCATATGCATGGCTAGTGATTTGTGATAGATCTGTTTAGGGAGAGTTGTATGATGGAGGAGATATTGTGCGGGGTTATAGTTTAGGGTGTAAGTGGTGACCTGTGAGATAATAGAGTGAACCTTAATTAGATTTGAAGTATAATCATATAAATATAGGGTAATAAGACAGGATTATTCTATTGGTGTAATTGGTAACATGCAACTCATCCCACCCGACGCCCCATTGGGAACACTCCGGTGGGCGGATGCACATTCTTTATTTTTTTTTCCCCAATCTTACTACTCCTTCACTACCCGTCTGTGCATTCCAGATGAGGTTATATTAGACTATTGTTATCTCTATGTATAATTATCAGTGCGGAGAGTGAGGGGTTAGAAACATTCGTACTGAATAAAAATAACAAGTGTAGATGCGTGGGGTATATAGCGAAAAAAGAAAAGGTATGGGGTTGGGGTGTGACAGCATTCATTTGTGGTGTGTAATTGTTCTTTAACTTATGTTTTAATTAGGGCTGTGAAAATTAAAGATTAATTCCTCGATTAATCGTAAATTTTTTTGATCGATCAAAATTTTTTTGAACAATCAAAATTCTTTTTATCGGTACTCACCTCTCCGCCAGCTTCCGGGTCTTCAGGGAGTTCCGTCGGAGATCCGGTGACGTCACAGACATCAACGTCACCGGACTCCTCCCCCTTCCCCAAGTGCCTCCGTCTGCTAACGAAGGGAAAGGGGGAGGAGTCCGTGACATCAAAGTTCTGATTGAACGTAATGCGTACAGGGGAGGAGCTACACATGACGTCACCCGCTGCTGCCCTACGGAACTAACACGATTGTCGGCTTTACATGCTGTGTTTTTATCATCTTTATGTGAGTAGTTTGTGTTTGAACACAGAAAGTAAATCTTATACTTAAGCGGTGAGCACTTAGATCTTTTCTTTCTACCCATGACCTGGCGTCCTTGCTGAGATCTAAGGAGACGTGAGAGAAGTTTATGGTCCGTGTTAACCCTTTTGATACCCGCTTGCATGACCACCTGTTTGCACAGGGTTCCATGCCATAAGGTGAGAGTGATTAGTTAGACCGGAGGTGGAGGGATTGTCACGCTACTGTGGGAAAAAAATGACTTGCGTCAGTGCTACAGTTTGAATTTAAAACTTATTTGTGTGAACTGTGAAGTTAAGTCATGGATTGTGGAAACTAACTAGTGTCGGGTGATTGTATATAGTGTATACCACATTTACCACTGATTAATGCAGAGTTGCAATGCAAGGAGATCAGCTAAAAGTAGTTGGATCTGTATGTGCGTTATAATTAATCGAAATTAGTAGATTGATCGATTAAAAAAAAAACGATTAATCTAACACGAAAATTGTAATCAGTAACAGCCCTAGTTTTAATGTATTCCTAATTATTGTAGGAGGTTTTCAAGTATTATCGTAATTATGATACCAATCAGTCCATGATTTCCAAATCAGGCTTTTGGATGCATAAAAGCCTTGGGAGGCAGCAAACATGAGTTCGTAGGAAATGTGAAGTTTTGTGGTTTTAACCACGTCTTTGAGGGTAGGGATTTCCTCTTTCAGCAATCTTCTCGTTACTTCTAGACGAGCGTTGGTAAGAAGCTAGGTGACTACATTTCTCACAGGGTGAGGTAGTGCATCTATCCCAGCCATAAAAGCGATGCGCTAGCAGCCGAAAATTGCCACTTACACAACGCTAAAGCGACCCCCAGTGTGAAAGGCGTCTTATAGTAGCATGCGCTAGAAGATTTTTTAAGCAGATTATGTGATTTGAAGAGACAGTACACACATTTTTTTACATTTATATGGTTTATTTTTTTGTATTTTTATGGTTTGTTTTTCTAGAGCTTTGTACATCAGATTCTGGCAGCGCCACCTTTTACCTCTCTTCCTACACATTTAGATAGTTGAGTGTTATTTCTGGTACGATGATGAAATATATGACATATGTTGTTTTCATGTACTTTCCTGGACAATATTTAATATACAGAGCCTTGAAAAAGTATTCATACCCCTTGACATTTTCCACATTTTGTCATGTTACAACCAAAAACGTAAATGTATTTTATTGGGATTGTATGTGATAGACCAACAAAAAGTGGCACATAATTGTGAAGTGGAAGGAAAACGATAAATGGTTTTCCAAATTTTTTACAAATAAATATGTGAAAAGTGTGGCGTGCATTTGTATTCAGCTCCCCTGAGTCAATACTTATTAGAACCACATTTTGCTGCAATTACAGCTGCAAGTCTTTTTGGGGATGTCTCTACCAGCTTTGCACATCTTCTTCTTTGCAAAATAGCTCAAGCTCTGTCAGATTGTATAGAGAGCGTCGGTGAACAACAATTTCCAAGTCTTTCCACAGATTCTCATATGGATTTAGGTCTGAACTTTGACTGGGACATTGTAACACATGAATATGCTTTGATCTAAACCATTCCATTGTAGCTCTGGCTGTATCACCTGGCTGTAACACCATCCCACTGCTCTACTGACTGACACCATCCACTGTCCTACTGACATCAACCACAGCTCTACTGACATCATCTTTTGGTCTTAGGACAAAGTCCACTGCACTTCTGACATCATCTTCTGGCCTTAGGACAAAGTCCACTGCTCTACTGACATCATCTTCTGGCCTTAGGACAAAGTCCACTGCTCTACTGACTAACACCAATCACTGCTCTACTGACATCACCTTCTAGCCTTAGGACAAAGTCCACTGCTCTGCTGACTGACACCATCCACTGTCCTACTAACACCATCCACTGCTCTACTGACTGTCACCATCCACTATCCTATGGACACCAACCACAGCTCTACTGACATAATCTTCTGGCCTTAGGACAAAGTCCACTGCTCTACTGACATCATCTTCTGGCCTTAGGACAAAGTCCACTGCTCTACTGACTGACACCATCCACTGTCCTACTAACACCATCCACTGCTCTACTGACTGACACCATCCACTGTCCTACTGACACCAATCTCTGCCCTACTGACAAAGTCCACTGCTCTACTGATACCCCCTTCTGCCCTTAGGACAAAGTCCACTGCTTTACTGACTGATACCATCCACTGTCCTACTAACACCATCCACTGCTCTACTGACTGACACCATCCACTGTCCTACTGACACCAACCTCTACAGTTTATATAATAAACACACACCCGCATGGGTATTTGAGCTCTGGGGTGCACACCCTAATGCAATAGGGTGCGCACACCTAAGGCTGTGGGAATGAAGAGCTGCAACAGTAAAGAGATCCCATCATTTGCCCTCCCTTTCCTCTCCCTTTGTCCTTTACAAGCCTCCTTGTGTTTTGTCTCAGAGGGGAGAGGCGGGGCAGATGAATGACAGGATCTCCCTTTGTCCACTCACAGCATGTCTTGCATTTTTTTAAAAGAATACAGGAATTTTGTGAATGGACAAGGGGTGAGAAAAGAGAGAGTGAGCGACGGGATCTCTATACTGTCACACCCACATCTCTTCATCCCCGCAACACCAGAAGATCACCTCTGTGTGTAGTATTCAGCTCCACGGAAGGGAGGATTGGTGCAGCAGACAACAGGACAATGGGGTACTCTTCATTATTGTCATATTTTTAACAGTTTTGTTCTGGGTACAATTTGTGATTTACTACAAGTGACTACAACCACTGAGAGTAGGTCTTACTCTTTCTGATGGGGTTTTTTTTGTATTACAGCAATTTACAGCAAATACGGCAATTAACAAATTATAAAAAGGAAAGGGAAAAATATAATAATAAAGTATTAAAAAAATGCAAAATACAGCAAAAGAAGTGAAAACCCCTGCTTATTTTTTTGTGGTGCAAGTAAAACTACAAGTATAGTGGGAAGTTGCTGTGGCATAGTTACTGTACCTCACCCCCACCCCTTGCATAATCATGAGAGTTATAGCTATTTTTACGATAAGTGTGGTTTGTAGGTTTTGTGAAGGTTCAGCATATTCTCTCTCTTGTTGTTTTATCTAATTTAGCATGTGTGCATTCACGCCCTTAGCTTCATGAGATAAGAAAGTGCTCATAATAAACAGTTTGGGATTTAAAACCCAACTTTGAGCTGGAATTTAAAATCTATCGGCATACATTCAGATGCTTGCATTCCATTGGCCCACCAACCAAGAATTTACATGCTTGATGTCCCAAAAAAATCCAGTTCTCTTTGTATTTTTCACTGGCCTATCTGTGTATAGCCATTGGTCTGTGTACTGCTACAATTGTTCGTGAATGCCCATTGGACAGCCTCTGTCCCCAATCTCAGTTTACCACAATTGGCAGAAGTTGGATATCTGTATATCAGAACATTTGCCTGTGTATTGCCACAGTAAATCAGTAAATAACCACAGGGTTGACTGTGTACTGCCACAGTAGGTTCCTGTATCATACCATGTAGCAGTTTGCCGCAGTTACTTGTGTACTGCCACAAGGCTGCCTAAGGGCAGCACAATGGCTTAGTTATTGGCATTTCTTATGGTCAACACAGTGGCTTAGTGATTGGCACTTCTTATGGTCAGCACAGTGGCTTAGTGGTTGGCACTTCTTTCTATGCTCAGTACAGTGGCTTAGTGGCTGATGCTTTTTCTATGGTCAGCACAGTAGCTTAATGGTTGGCACTTTTTATGGTCAGCACAGTGGCTTAGTAGTTGGCACTTCTTTCTATGGTTAACAGGCACTTCTTTCTATGGTCAGTTCAGTGGTTTAGTGGCTGGTGCTATTTCTATGGTCAGCACAGTAGCTTAATGCTTGGCACTTCTTATGGCCAGCACAGTGGTTTAGTGGTTGGCACATCTTTCTATGCTCAGCAGACACTTATTTCTATAGTCAGCACCGTGGCTTAGTCGTTGGTGCATTTTCTATGGGCAGCACAGTAGCTCAATGGTTGGCAGTTCTTTGCTTGGTCAGCTCAGTGGCTTAGTGGCTGGTGCTTTTTCTATGGTAAGCACAGTGGCTTAGTTGTTGGTGCTTTTTCTATGATCAGCACAGTAGCTTAATGGCTAGCACTTGTTATGGTCAGCACTGTGGCTTAATGGTTGGCAGTTCTTATGGTCAGCACAGAGGCTTAATGGTTGGCACTTCTTTCTATGGTCAGCAACATGGCTTAGTTGTTGGTGCTTTTTCTATGGTCAGCACAGTGGCTTAATGGTTGGCAGTTATTTTTATGGTCAGCTCAGTGACTTAGTGGCTGGAGCTTTTTCTATCATCAGCACAGTGGCTTAGTGGTTGGTACTTCTTTCTATGGTCAGCACCATGGCTTAGTGGTTGGCAGTTCTTTCTATGAGGAGCATCGTGGCTTAGTGGTGGGCACTTTTTCTATAGTCAGCACAGTGGCTTAATGGTTGCCAGTTCTTTCTATGGTCAGCACATTGGCTTAGTGGTTGGTACTTCTTTCTATGGTCAGCACCGTGGCTTATTGGTTGTCACTTTTTCTATGGCCAGAAGATTGGCTTAATGCTTGGCAGTTCCTATGGTCAGCACAGTGGCTTAGTGGTTGGCACTTTTTTTAAAGGTCAGCACAATGGCTTAGTGGTTAGCATTTCTGCCATACAAAACAAGTGTTTTGAAACCCAACCAGGACACTACCGGCATGGCGATTGAATGTTCTCCCTGTGCTTGCATGGGTTTCCTTCCACACTTCAAAGTCATGCTGGTGGGTTATTGGCTCCTGTCTAAATTGGCCCTGGTATGTATATGTAGGTATGCAATATCTAGGGACTTTAGATTGTAACTCCCTTGAGGGCAGAGACTGATGTGACTATAAGATATGTAAAGCACTGAGTACATTGACAGTGCTATAGTATATAAATACCTGTAATAAATGTGTTGCCATTAATGCCACCTGATTGCTACTGGTCTGCCTGTGTATTGATGTAAATGTAGGGACAAGAATAATTTAACAACATTATATCAAATCCTTCTTTTCCTTATCGAAAGAAAAAAGAAAATGCTGCATAAGGCAAAAAAGCATTAAAGTACTATGGTGTAAGGGCATATGTCTGAAGGTGTCCAGCTGGAAAAAAATGCTGTGCCACCAAAGCCTATGATCTTCTGGCTTTTATTTTTATTTTTACATGAGTGGTACTTTAATTGGCATCTACAGGTAAAACCTTTTTTTTTTTAAGTTACAGTAGGGAAGGGTTAGCATTTCTGTTTGTCCTAGTGACCATAGATTTTTGACGTGTCACCAGAATAGGAACAAAGGCAAAATCTTTGAATGGGGACACTTGTTCCAATGACAGATGTCTAAGATGGGATACATGCTCTAATGCCGCGTACACACGAGCGGAATTTCTGGCGGAAAAATCTTGGATGGTTTTACCGACGGAATTCCGCTCAAGCTTGACTTGCATACACACGGTCACACAAAAGTTCGCTGAACTTTCGACCGTCAAGAACGCGGTGACGTACAACACTACGACGAGCCGAGAATGAAGTTTAATGCTTCTGAGCATGCGTCAAATTGTTTCTGAGCATGCGTAGGAATTTTGCACGTCGGAATTGGTACAGACGATCTGAATTTCGGATCGGAACTTTTTCCCACCGAAAAATTGAGAACCTGCTCTCAATATTTTGCTGGCTGGAAGTCCGATGGAGCATACACACGGTCGCATTTTCCGACAATTTCCGCTCGTGTGTACGCGGCATTATTTTGTGTTGTGTCTACAAGGAGTAAAAAGACATTTCTCCAATAGGACACAGATGGCAAAAAAAATTATTAAGGTTTTTAAAGTGTAAGTTAAAGAGGAGTATCCATTAAAAAAAAATGTAAAGTCAGCAGCTACAAATACTGCAGCTGCTGACTTTTAATAATCGGACACTTACCTGTTTCAGGGTCCAGCGAAGCGGGGGGTCGAAGCTCCGCTCGTCCCCCGATCCGCTCAGCGGCGCCGGCATTGCAACTGTGGGCACCCGGCTGTGTCTTCACAGCCGGGCACCCACTGCGCATGTGCAGAGCGCGCCGTGATTGGCCGCGCAGTCATCTGGGACCTGTCACGTGTCCCAGATGACTGACAGGAGGGAGGGAGCCCTTCCTGCGCCGAGGGGAAGTGATGTCACTTAGCCCGGGCACTAAAGGAGGCAGACTACGAGGAACCCCCTAGCAACAGGCATTTAGAGGTGTGTTAGGAATTTTTTATTTTAGTTTTGGATGGAGTGGGGAAGGGATATGCCCTCTGTATAAAATGCTTATTGCTGTCTGTGTCCCCTTTGCGGAGATTCGTCCTATAAGTGCTGGTGTTTATTTTAAGGCTTCCCATACATGGTTCAGCTTTTTCATTCAGCCAGCTGGCTGACCAAAAAAAAACTGCACTGGTTCCCCCTTCCACACATTCGGAATCCTCCCTGCTATGTCATTGTATTCTGACAACAGCGAGAGTCCCCCTAATCCCCGCAGTCAGAATTAAACAGTGCTGATCAAACTCAAATTTTCTAGCAGCCCCGTTTGTGAAAAGTCAAATTCCATTGACTTTGGAGAGATTTCCCGTTGCGGAGGTGAAGAGAAATCTCCCCAGCAGGACAAAGATAGCAAAAAATAACTTGATAGGGGTTTGACCCTTATCTAGTTAATTTAAAATGAATCTTCATTTAAACTTTTTTTATTTAAAGTTAAACTTTATTGAAAATTTAAAAGCTTTTCGTTTATTTTGTTTACTTTATCTTTTCCCTAAAAAATTGTTTTTAGATATACTTTATACACTGAATTAAATAAATATATTACGATCTACCACCATTTTTTTTTTTTTAATCTTCTTTTCACCTGTACCACTTTTGTAGATGAGAAATGGATTGGGCCCTGCTCACAAGGAAATTTTTTAGCAAATTTTGAAACCATCTGTGTCCCTCTGTGAACAACCAGGTGAGCAACCTAAATGCAGTTCTCCTTACCAGTGTGAAAGAGCACCTGCATTTGGGTGATGCAATCATCATCTGTATATGACCAATGTAAAAATGTCATAAATATATATATATTTAAATACTAATAAATAATTCTATCTATCTATCTATCTATATATATATATATATATATACCGTATTTATCGGCGTATAACACACACTTTGTTTCCCCTTAAACAGCTCACAGCGTTACTGTGAGTGGAGCCGGCTCGGTCTATGTCGACGGCGGGAGGAGACAAAGATCGCAGAGGCGGGAGGAGCCGAAGATCGCGGCGGCGGGAGGAGCCGAAGATCGCGGCGGCGGGAAGAGCCAAAGATCTCGGTGGCGTGTGGAGCTAAAGATCGCAGCGGCGGGAGGAGCCGAAGATCGGGGTGGCGGGAGGAGCCCAAGATCTCATCGGCGGCGGCGGTAAGTTTAAAAATAAAAATCAACCATGCTGCAATTTTTTAGAAAGGCTGCAGGGGGACACAGTGCAAGGCTGTAGGGGGACAGTGCAAGGCTGCAGGGGAACAGTGGAAGGCTGCATTAATAGGCACTTAAATGTAAGTTTTTTTCCTTAAACTTCCCTCCTAAAAGTTTTTTTCCTTAAACTTCCCTCCTAAACTTGGCGTGCGTGTTATACGCGGATAAATACGGTATATATATATATATATATATATATATACAGTATCTCACAAAAGTGAGCACACCCCTCACATTTTTGTAAACATTTTATTATATCTTTTCATGTGACTACACTGAAGAAATGACACTTTGCTACAATGTAAAGTAGTGAGTGTACAGCTTGTATAACAGTGTAAATTTGCTGTCATCTCAAAATAACTCAACACATAGCCATTAATGTCTAAACCACTGGCAACAAAAGTGAGTACACCCCTAAGTGAAAATGTCCAAACTGGGCCCAAAGTGTCAATATTTTGTGTGGCCACCATTACTTTTAAGCACTGTCTTAACCCTCTTGGGCATGGAGTTCACCAGAGCTTCACAGGTTGCCACTGGAGTCCTCTTACACTCCTCCATGACGACATCACAGAGCTGGTGAATTTTAGAGACCTTGCGCTCCTCCACCTTCCGTTTGTGCATGCCCCACAGATGCTCAATAGTCCATCACCTTTACCCTAAGCTACTTTAGCAAGGCAGCGGTCCTCTTGGAGGTGTGTTTGGGGTCGTTATCATGTTGGAATACTGCCCTGTGGCCCAGTCTCCGAAGGGAGGGGATCATGTTCTGCTTCATTATGTCACAGTACATGTCGGCATTCATGGTTCCCTCAAAGAACTGTAGCTCCCCAGTGCCGGCAGCACTTTGTACTCCTCACCTGGTTGCCACCACACACGCTTGACACCATCTGAACCAAATTAGTTTGTCTTGGTCTCATCAGACCACGGGACATGGTTCCAGTCCTTAGTCTGCTTGTCTTTAACAAATTGTTTGCTGGATTTTTTGTGAAATCATCTTTAGAAGAGGCTTCCTTCTGGGATGACAGCCATGCAGACCAATTTGATGCAGTTTGCAGCATATGGTCTGAGCACTGACAGGTTGACCCCCCACCCCTTCAACCTCTGCAGCAATGCTGGCAGCACTCATACGTCTATTTCCCAAAGACAACTTCTTGATATGATGCTGAGCACGTGCACTCAACTTCTTTGGACGACCATGGCGAGGCCTGTTATGAGTGGAACCTGTCCTGTTAAACTACTGTATGGTCTTGGCCACCGTGCTGCAGCTCAGTTTCAGGGTCTCAGGGTTTCAGGGTCTTGGCAATCTTCTTATAGCCTAGGCCATCTTTATGTAGAGCAACAATTCTTTTTTTCGGATCGTCAGAGAGTTCTTTGCCATGAGGTGCAATGTTGAACTTCCAGTGACCAGCATGAGAGAGTGAGAGCTTTAACAGGAGAGATTTAACACACCTGCTCCCCATTCACACCTGAGATCTTGTAACACTAACAAGTTACATGACACCAGGTAGGGAAAATGGCTAATTGGGCCCAATTTGGACATTTTTACTTAGGGGTGTACTCACTTTTGTTGCCAGCGGTTTAGACATTAATGGCTGTGTGTTGAGTTATTTTGAGGGGACGGAAAATTTACACTGTTATACAAGCTGTGCACTCACTACTTTACATTGTAGCAAAGTGTCATTTATTCAGTGTTGTCACATGAAATGTGAGGGGTGTACTCACTTTTGTGAGATACTATAGATAGATCTATATATAGCTATATATATCTATAGATATATATAGATATAGATCTATATCTATAGAAAGATAGATAGATAGATAGATAGATAGATAGATAGATAGATAGATAGATAGATAGATAGATAGATACAGATCTATCTATCTATCTATCTATCTATCTATCTATCTATCTATCTATCTATCTATCTATCTATCTAAATTAATATATATATAATGTGTGTATGGGAATATTTAATTTTAAGACTCTGACTGTGTGGACAATTAGGAAAAACTTCTGTATTTCTATTTGTGGAGCGAAACTGTGAAACACTTTCAATGTGGAGCTCAAGAAATGTCTAATCATAAACCAGTTTAAAAAGAGGTCTAAATAGATGATTTATACAAGGTACAAGAATGAAGGCGTTTGAACTATTATTGTGTGTTTATTGTTTGTTTATTAATATTGTTATTGATTTTATTTTATTTTTTCTATTTGTTCTGCCTGTGTATGCGCATGTATGTATGCATATATGTGTGTATGATTGTGTAGCTAGATTATTGGTAATTAGTATAGTATATTTATTATTTTATAGCGATGGGACTCTGAATAATTTATTATTATTATTATGGAGAAGGGGTAGGATTAAATATTTTTTTACTTCTTCACACTTTTTTTGGGATATGTAAACAAAATAATTTTTTATAGTTGTTTTTTTTTTGTCTTTAGTTGTAACTAGTTGTTTTGTGATTGTCTACTACTGAATGATTATTTATTTTAGTAGTAGTAGGAATAATTATAGTACAATACATTATTTAAAAAAGATATATATATATATATATATATATATATATATATATATATTTTATATATACATTATATTGCCAAAAGTATTGGAATGCCTGCCTTTACACACACATGGCACCTTTAATGGCATCCCAGTCTTAGTCCGTAGGGTTCAGTATTGAGTTGGCCCAGAGTTGAAGCTGTTATAGCTGCAAAGGGTGAGCCAACTCAATGTTGAACCCTACGAACTAAGACTGGGATGCCATTAAAGTTAATGTGCGTGTAAAGTCAGGCGTCCCAATACTTTTGGTAATATAGTGTGCATAGATTTATAATATATCAGTGCGATGTACCAGGCTCGGATCTCTTACCTTGTGCTGACAGATTTGGATGAAGTTCTCTGTCCGGAGGCTGTGCAATGCTAACAACTTTCAAGCTTACTATTGAAAACTTCAGGGAGGAGTTCCACAGCTCACAATTTTAAACAGTATCTTGCACTAAAGTAACTGTACACGGCTCCCATATATTTCAACTTCCTCTGCAGAGTTCTGAAAATGTTCAATGTTCTGTGGTTTTTTTCCATGATAAGCACTTTTTTTATCTTTTTTTGCAGACTTGTTGCAATATTATGAAAAGAAAATATACAGTATCTCACAAAAGTGTGTACACCCCTCACATTTTATGTAAATATTTTATATATATATCTTTTCATGTGACAACACTGAAGAAATGACACTTTGCTACAATGTAAAGTAGTGAGTGTACAGCTTGTATAACAGTGTAAATTTGCTGTCCCCTCAAAATAACTCAACACACAGCCATTAATGTCTAAACCGCTGGCAACAAAAGTGAGTACACCCCTAAGTGAAAATGTCCAAATTGGGCCCAAAGTGTCAATATTTTGTGTGGCCACCATTATTTTCCAGCACTGCCTTAACCCTCTTGGGCATGGAGTTCACCAGAGCTTCACAGGTTGCCACTGGAGTCCTCTTCCACTCCTCCATGACGACATCACAGAGCTGGTGAATTTTAGAGACCTTGCGCTCCTCCACCTTCTGTTTGAGCATGCCCCACAGATGCTCAATAGTCCATCACCTTTACCCTCAGCTTCTTTAGCAAGGCAGTGGTCTTCTTGGAGGTGTGTTTGGGGTCGTTATCATGTTGGAATACTGCCCTGTGGCCCAGTCTCCGAAGGGAGGGGATCATGTTCTGCTTCAGTATGTCACAGTACATGTTGGCATTCATGGTTCCCTCAATGAACTGTAGCTCCCCAGTGCCGGCAGCACTCATGCAGCCCCAGACCATGACACTCCCACCACCATGCTTGACTGTAGGCAAGACACACTTGTCTTTGTACTCCTCACCTGGTTGCCACCACACACGCTTGAAACCATCAAATAAGTTTGTCTTGGTCTCATCAGACCACAGGACATGGTTCCAGTCCTTAGTCTGCTTGTCTTTAACAAATTGCTGGATTTTTTGTGCATCATCTTTAGAAGAGGCTTCCTTCTGGGATGACGGCCATGCAGACCAATTTGATGCAGTTTGCAGCATATGGTCTGAGCACTGACAGGTTGACCCCCACCCCTTCAACCTCTGCAGCAATGCTGGCAGCACTCATAAGTCTACTTCCCAAAGACAACCTCTGGATATGACGCTGAGCACGTGCACTCAACTTCTTTGGTCGACCATGGCGAGGCCTGTTCTGAGTGGAACCTGTCCTGTTAAACCGCTGTATGGTCTTGGCCACCGTGCTGCAGCTCAGTTTCAGGGTATTGGCAATCTTCTTATAGCCTAGGCGATCTTCATGTAGAGCAACAATTCTTTTTTTTGGATCGTCAGAGAGTTCTTTGCCATGAGGTGCCATGTTGAACTTCCAGTGACCAGTATGAGAGAGTGAGAGTGATAACACCAAATTTAACACACCTGCTCCCCATTCACACCTGAGACCTTGTAACACTAACGAGTCACATGACACCAGGGAGGGAAAATGGCTAATTGGGCCCAATTTGGACATTTTCACTTAGGGGTGTACTCACTTTTGTTGCCAGCGGTTTAGACATTAATTGCTTTGTCTTGAGTTATTTTGAGGGGACGGCAAATTTACACTGTTATACAAGCTGTACACTCACTACTTTACATTGTAGCAAAGTGTAATTTCTTCAGTGTTGTCACATGAAAAGGGGTGTACTCACTTTTGTGAGATACTATATATCTATATATAGCTATAGATAGATAGATATATAGATATAGATCTGTATCTATAGATAGATAGATATATATATATATATATAATATATATATAATAATATATATATATATATATATATATATATATATATATATATATATTCTATATATATATATATATATATATATATATAATGTGTGTAGGGAATATTTAATTTTAAGACTCTGACTGTGTGGACAATTAGGAAAAACTTCTGTATTTCTATTTGTGGAGCGAAACTGTGAAACACTTTCAATGTGGAGCTCAAGAAATGTCTAATCATAAACCAGTTTAAAAAGAGGTCTAAATAGATGATTTATACAAGGTACAAGAATGAAGGCGTTTGAACTATTATTGTGTGTTTATTGTTTGTTTATTAATATTGTTATTGATTTTATTTTATTTTTTCTATTTGTTCTGCCTGTGTATGCGCATGTATGTATGCATATATGTGTGTATGATTGTGTAGCTAGATTATTGGTAATTAGTATAGTATATTTATTATTTTATAACGATGGGACTCTGAATAATTTATTATTATTATTATGAAGAAGGGGTAGGATTAAATATTTTTTTACTTCTTCACACTTTTTTTTGGATATGTAAACAAAATAATTTTTTATAGTTGTTTTTTTTTTGTCTTTAGTTGTAACTAGTTGTTTTGTGATTGTCTACTACTGAATGATTATTTATTTTAGTAGTAGTAGGAATAATTATAGTACAATACATTATTTAAAAAAGATATATATATATATATTATTTATATATATATATTTATATATACATTATATTGCCAAAAGTATTGGAATGCCTGCCTTTACACGCACATGGCACCTTTAATGGTACCCCAGTCTTAGTCCGTAGGGTTCAGTATTGAGTTGGCCCAGAGTTGAAGCTGTTATAGCTGCAAAGGGTGAGCCAACTCAATGTTGAACCCTACGAACTAAGACTGGGATGCCATTAAAGTTAATGTGCGTGTAAAGTCAGGAGTCCCAATACTTTTGGTAATATAGTGTGCCTAGATTTATAATATATCAGTGCGATGTACCAGGCTCGGATCTCTTACCTTGTGCTGACAGATTTGGATGAAGTTTTCTGTCCGGAGGCTGTGCAATGCTAACAACTTTCAAGCTTACTATTGAAAACTTCAGGGAGGAGTTCCACAGCTCACAATTTTAAACAGTATCCTCCACTAAAGTAACTGTACACGGCTCCCATATATTTCAACTTCCTCTGCAGAGTTCTGAAAATGTTCAATGTTCTGTGTTTTTTTCCATGATAAGCACTTTTTTTATCTTTTTTTGCAGACTTGTTGCAATATTATGAAAAGAAAAGCTAGTTCAGTGAAAACAGAGATATCAATGTGTGGACATATGGTGGAAACTGAAGCTCCTTCTTTAGGGGCAAAGTTAGAATTGTGTCCTTTCGGTTTCCCCTTCCTGAATGCAACACCAAATTATGCAGCATAACATACAAAACCGAAAGCACATTAAGACGGCAATATATATTGTATATCCACCCTTTCAAAGTTCTTGTTTTTCAGTCGTGCTGAGGATTCATCTACACACTGTTAGAAACAGAGCTAGTAGATCTAAACCCAACCAATAAGATCTCATATAAGCTTTCATTAGTTGTTTCAAAAGTTGTGTTCAAAATGTTAAAATTTGTTGCTTTCATTGAAAACGAAGTGGTGATCCTGCCATGAAGATCCGATTTTCAGCTATATCTGCTATGAGGGGACAACTTTCTCCCAGCTGTGCTTCTGCATTGTATTGCCGCGTACACACGGTTGGAATTTCCGATGGAAACAGTCCGATGGGAGCTTTTCATCGGATTTTCCGACCGTGTGTATGCCCATCTGTCTTTTTCTGTCGGAATTTCCGACGGACTTTGGATTGAGAACCTGTTTTTAATTTTTCCGACGGAAAACCTTTTTATCGGATTTTCCGATCGTGTGTATGAAATTCCGACACGCAAAATTCCGACGCATGCTCGGAAACAATTCGACGCATGCTCAGAAGCATTAAACTTCCCTTTTATAGTGCAGTCGAACATTTTTTAAGGCGTGGTGTTATTGACCGTCGGAATTTGGTGTGACCGTGTGTAGGCAAGACAGTTTGAGCGAAATTCAGTCGGAATTCCGACGGGAAAACCATCAGCGCTTTTTCCGACGAGAATTCCGACTGTGTGTACACAGCATTACACGTTCATGTGGAAACTACAAGTGGATATTCCAACACATATTGATTGTACACCCAGGGGAATGGCCTGTTCTGTCTGTTTGCTGCACATTGCACATGCTCATACTGGCTCCTCTTATATTGGCTATGGCTGGTTGCATAGATAACTGTGGCTACCATCATGGGCGTCCGCAGGTAGAGGCAAGGGGGGTCAAGTGCCCCCCCCTGGAATCAGAAGTCGGATCTTAAATTCAGCACAGTTGCGTCGCTATCGGGGTGTGGGCAGCCGGCACCCGGGTGCCACCCGCCAGTGGGGTGACACCATCAAGAAGCTGTTGAGCCCCCCAATCAGTGTAGTGTGACTTCAGGATCTTTTCCCTGCTTAGTCCAGCAGAGAACTTGGCATCGCTGTGACAGGAGAAAGGCGAGCTGTGGGCTTTCAGAGGTTTCCCCTGCTCGCCCCCACTTTCTCCTGTCAGGGAGAAGAGACGGCGGCTCTCACCAGGTTCCCCGCCCAGTTTCCTGCTCGCTCCATTCCTTCCCTATTGGCCATAATTGAGGGCCAATCAAAGGAGACTAGGAGAGCATCATGGGACATGTAGTCCCAAAGATTGGCTGCCCCATTTTCCACAGGGAGGAGGCTACAGATCGATCAAGAGAGAGATTGAGAGACTGCAGCCTGGAAAAAAGGGAGAGACCGCTACAGGACAAAGAATAAGGAGTGTGCTGGGCGGAAGCCAGAGAGAGAGAGCCACGCTGCCCAGCGCTACCAGAGAGAGAGCCACGCTACCCAGCGCCACCAGAGAGAGCCACGCTGCCCAACACCACCAGAGAGAGAATGACTGAGCCACTACCAGGGTACAGGCATGCTACACTACTGACCAGAGTCGCCCCCGGGGAACCCAGAGTGAGCGATCGTCCAGCCGGAGGGATCACTGCTGTAGTTTTGCTGGGTCTGGTAAGAGGGCCTGTTGGCCATTATCCATTACTTATCCTAGGGACTGTACTACGTCTCTAACCATGATAATGTGATAATGTCATTGTCGAAATAGGGTTTAGGTCTGGTGACATGCTTGGCCAGTCCATCACCTTTATCCTCAGCTTCTTTAGCAAGGAGTGGTCGTCTTAGAGGTGTGTTTGGGGTCGTTATCATGTTGGAATCCCCTGAAAGGAGGGGGATCATGCTCTGCTTCAGTATGTCACAGTACATGTTGGCATTCATGATTCCCTCAATGAACTGTAGCTCCCCAGTGCCGGCAACACTCATGCAGCCCCAAATCATGATACTCCTACCACCATGCTCGATTGTAGGCAAGACACACTTGTCTTTGTACTCCTCATCTGGTTGCCGCCACACCATCTCAACCAAATAAGTTTAACTTGGTCTCATCAGACCACAGGACATGGTTCCAGTAATCCATGTCCTTAGTCTGCTTGTCTTCAGCCAACTGTTTGCGGACTTTCTTGTGCATCATTTTTAGAAGAGGCTTCCTTTTTAGGGACGACAGCCATGCAGACCAATTTGATGCAGTGTGAGGCGTATGGTCTGAGCACTGACAGGCTGACCCCCACCCCCCCACCCCTTCAAGCGCTGCAGCAATGCTGGCATCACTCATACGTCTATTTCAAAGACAACCTCTGGATATGACGCTGAGCATGTCCACTCAACATCTATGGTTGACTATGGCAAGGCCTGTTCTGAGTGGAACCTGTCCTGTTAAACCGCTGTATGGTCTTGGCAACCGTGCTGCAGCTCAGTTTCATGGTCTTGGCAATATTCTTATAGCCTAGGCTATCTTTATGTAGAGCAACAATTCTTTTTTTCTTTTTTTCTGATTCTCAGAGAGTTCTTTGCCACGAGGTTCCATGTTGAACTCCCAGTGACCAGTATGAGAGTGAGAGCGATAACACCTGCTCCCCATTCACACCGGAGACTTTGTAACACTAAAGGGTTACATGACACTGGGGAGGGAATATGGCTAATCGGGCCCAATTTGGACATTTTCACTTAGGGGTGTACTAACTTTTGTTGCCAACAGTTTAGATATTAATGGCTGTGTTGTTGAGTTATTTTGAGGGGACAGCAAATTTACACAGTTATACAAGCTGTACACTCACTACTTTACATTGTAGCAAAGTGTAATTTCTTCAGTGTTGTCACATGAAAAGGTATATTAAAAGATTTACAAAGATGTGAGGGGTGTACACACTTTTGTGAGATACTGTGTATGTCAAAAGTTGACAGGTATAGGGCACTGTCATATTGTACAAAAAAATGATTGGTTAAACCTACAAGTGTTTTTTTATACCACTTCTATTCCTATATAGTGGCTTTTGTAAATTTATAAATGCAGCAATTTAGAAATTGGATGAAATGTTTAGGGACCCTTTATGGTGTTCTTCTGCTGGCTATAGTTGGGGCCCATAAGCAACGTTGTGTGCACTTACCAACAGTCTTGATGAATTAGCATTAGCAGTGGGTGCTGGACATGTGTATCTGAAGGCTAAAAACAATGGGCGAGTATCAAAAGGGGTTATGATCATCAGTAAAAAAAACTGAAGTGTGGAAAACCAAATCAGAAAAAATCTAAAAAAAAACAATGGGCGAGTATCAAAAGGGGTTATGATCATCAGTAAAAACAGGAAGGGGTGGTTTAACGAGACTTCCCTACTGCTTCACTACTAAGGCCATAATGGCTTGTGCAATCATTAATACATTTATTTGCAGTGCGTGAGTAAGAAACCCCTTTAAATGTTTCAGATTGAGTTGGGTGAATGATTTGGCCCAAGCATGAGTTTTGGTCGAACATTGTCTGTTCACCCTGTTTGGGGAACAACCGAATTTGCAGGGTGTTCAGCGGGTGTTCACCCCGCCAAACGCGCTGCAATGCACTGTGCAGCGCACTTTACAGGCATACTATATTTAAAAGAGTTTTTGCTGTTGACCTTTAAGCACTTTAAGCATTAAAATCTCTGCTCCTGAAAAATTATAAAAAAATGTTTGCATTGATACATACACCCTCCCGACGCATTGTGTCACCGCTCACGTGACTTACTCATGGGAAAATGTTTAAAGGCATAGATCTAGCACTGTGATATTTATTTATTTTAGGAAGCACTAGATTTTTAGGAAGCATCTGCATTAGATTTTTAGGAAGCATCTGCATTAGCATGTTTGAGCAAGCACTTTATATTTAGCATATTAAGCACTTTATATTGCAAGCACTTTATGATTATTATTTATTATTGATATACACAACAGTGTCAATAGTTTACATAGCGTATATTTGCACAGCGATTTTGCACTAGTAGCGCACTAATTTCATTTATCAAATGAGTAATAAGTGCCTTTCTGCCCGGAAACAGTCAGTGAGTGCGGTCTACCACTGTGCCTTCTGGGAGTGGGTACTTAAGGGATAGACCCTGTGACAGGGTGTGTTCCGACCTGGTGGCCCTCCTGGCCTAAGGTGTGCTGCTACCTTCTAAATCTTCTCGGGGCCGGCTGGCCCGACGCTTCGTTACTGAAGAGTAGGCCCAGCAGTCTTGGGGCCTACCGATCCAGGGGTGGTCCTGTGCTGTCTTGCCTGCGGGGAGAAGCCTAGCGACTGGAGGATCCAGGGGAGGACTTTTCTGAGAGAGGACCAAGCAACAAGGCTGGTACCTCTAGAAGAGCCTGGAGACTCAGTTGGAGGATGCATCCCGGGTCACCGCCGGTTCGGCTGAAAGAAACTGGTACTGTGTGATTGTTCTTTGACATTGCAAAAAGTTGCTTGTTACCCAATCCTGTGGCAGAGGATAGTGTAACGGTTCTACTAATTCTTCAAGTCTGTGGCAGAGAGTATGACCGAGCATCGCATCGGCTGCTAGGTCAGTGAGAGAGGCCTATCCGGTGGTTGCTAGATCCTGTTGGGGAGCTGTTGTCCTCTGGATCAAGAAGTATCTCTGACTCGCAATTAAAATGTACCTGAATTCCCCAAAACCCTCCATCCCTCTAGTGGAATGTCTTTTGTGAATAAAGCATTGGAAAAAGAGACTACACTGTTATATTTCAAACAAATATTGCTGGATACAATGGTAACATAGACACCACTGTTGTATTTCAGCTGACAGTTGGATCAGTCTATTTTTCTGTAACCTTGAAAAAAAAAAATAGCTTGGCTTTTTTTTTTTACATATTTGATTTACATGTATGATACCATAGTGCCATTTTGAGATTGAATTGGAGAATGTTTGGAGCATGTGAGGATGGTACATTTGCCAAATAAAAGGTCATCAGGCATAAGCTGACACGAGGACCCCATAATGACTTAACACCAAGGAAGGTTTGTGCCAGCCAGAAGAAACTATACCTGAGAATGCTTTTGTCTGATCTCCAGCAACTGCGTAAAAGCCTGGGTCCTTGTTGCCTACTGAGATCATAAACCCACTCTAACCTTAGTTAAATAACTTTTCAGTGTTAATTAAAGGGGCCACACCCATGTGAGGATGGTAAATTTTCCAAATAAAAGGTCATCAGGCATAAGCTGACACGAGGACTCCATAATGACTTAACACCAAGGAGGGTTTGTGCCAGCCAGAAGAAACTATACCTGAGAATGCTTTTGTCTGATCTTCAGCAACTGCTTAAAAGCCTAGGTCCTTGTTGCCTACAGAGACCATCTCATTTTATGGTTGATGTTCCGGACTTCAATTCCCACGAGCCGCAGCATTCTACATAGAAATCCATAGGCTTTTCTGGCTATAGCTGGCTATGTCTCCTTTTCCATGTTTCTATAGTCCAACACCTGGCTACAAATATATAAATACAATTGGTATATAAATACCAAATATACAATATAATATAAGTTTGAGCAAAAACTTCTACTCTTTTTAATTTTATGCGTACATACTGTAATATGGAGAGTAATGTTGGGCAAACAGTTCGAAACAAGCAAATATTTGGTTAAAAAATTAATATTTTTTAGCTATATTTACCTTTTGTTAAATGGTAATCTTTATTATAAACGCTGCCTGTAGCAATATAAAAATTCCCCACTAGATGGCAGCACCACTTGGATATAAATACAGCACATCTAACTCATCAACAACAGCTTGAAAATGGAGTGTGCATTCCTCCCACCAGGGTGCGCTAGCCCGGAAACGTGCCGTAAACACGCCTGTGACGTCATCCCAACCAGCGCTGCTGTCCAAGGAGCATTCCAAGCCTCCTCTTCAGCTCTCCCCCACTACACTATCATCTTGCCGGTGTTTCGTCACATATGGCGACCCATCACATTTGGCTACCCGCTGGACTGTGCATGCGCGACGCCGCCATATGCGTTCCAACACTGTGGCGATCTGCGCAGAATCTTGTGCCCACACCCCTGAGTCCAGGTTCAAGCCCCACCATCCAAGTGGACATAGAGTTAGATTATAATTATGCTGAGTGAAGCAAGGCCGTGCCTGAAGCATGGAAAACTAAATAAGCTCACAAAGAGGCCCTGTGGTACAGTGGTGTCTTACAACAGTTGGAACGTATATGGCGGCATCGCGCATGCGCACTCCAGCGGGTAGCAAAATGTGACAGGTAGCCGATTGTGACGTGACACCGGCCAGTAGAGAAAGGGCGGCCGAGACAGCTTCCCTTTGTTTCACCAGTGTGATGGATACAGCACTGAGCGTTTATGAACAGATGTACCCTTCATTGTAATCCCAAATGTAAGTTACTATGTGATTTTTAAAATACACACCTAACAGTCTACACTCAGAGACGCCTGCATTGTTTTTCTTTCTTGCACTGTTTGGCGATCAACTGCATTTTCAGGGGGCTCAGTGGGATGTTCGGTCGGTGACGTCACAAGGGGGCTGTGCCACCAGGTGTCATCACCAGGTGGCCCGCCGCTTAACTTTTTAGGAACTGTGGAACGGTGCAGCAGGCATTCAGTGGTTAGCCTTTGTCGCAGGCGGAGTGTTAGAAGTGTAAATTCATTATATTTTAAGTGATATAGGTTTCTGATAAACACACAAAAATATATGTAATTGTTGAAGGTTTGAAGGTCACAGAACATACTAACTGAGGGTATAGACAGATAGATATGGTCTGCTGTGTAAGTAATTCTATTCTGAGTAACTACTCAGGACACAGGCCTATGGGTGGAGTTATGCTATTTATCCTTAGACTGAAACCATGTTGGGCATATATGCAAATTATAAAAAAAATTATTAAAAATAAAAACTACCTTTCAAGTAAGTCGGATGAGAAACTGATTCTTAAAAAATGATATGAGAATGCTGCCTTGGAACAATACATACAATTCTCTACACACACATCCTCTAGGAGAAGAGGCTATTGATTGACACATTGAAACAGACTTTGCAAATTCATCTTGAAAACGCTCCTGTAAGTAGAATGACGAGATAGAGATATTTTCCCTATTCCACACCTATTTTTCACGGAGCGTTTTTTTTTCTGGGTCCGGCGGTGTGGCGGGCGTCATGATTGACGATGGATCTACTTTAGGAGATGTTTTTTTTTTTAATAAAGGAATTATCAAAAACTGCCTCCTGTCTTCATTTATTTTTGACACTTTTTTGGGGGTAAATGAGTAGGGGTTCAATGTACCACATACTCATTCACATAGGGAGGGGGCCAGGATCTGGGGGCCCCCTTGTTAAAGGGGGCTTTCAGATTCCAATAAGCCCTGTCCCTTTAGACCCCCACAACCACAGCCCAGGGTTGTTGGAAAGAGGCACTTTTCCCCATCAACATGAAGACAAGGTGCTTTGGGGTGGGGGGTGGGGGGGCCCAGCCCCCTTAAAATCCATACCAGACCCAAAGGGCCATTTTTTCCCCATTTTTGGATTGCCGGCAATGGTATTGTAATGTCTTTTTTTCTTCTTTATAAATGTCAGTTTTGGTGCAGCAGGTTCTATACTCTGTAGAGATGCGCCACTTTACAGGCAGACTAAAGCCCCATACACACGGTCTGACTTTTTCATGGATTCTGTCCGATCGGACAATGTTGTTTAAAAATCAGACCGTGTGTATGCACCATCGGACAGTGTACGTCGGATTGTCCGACGGACAAAGTCTTATCTCCTGCTGGAAAGATTTGCCGACAACACGGTCCGATCACACCAAATCCGATCGTGTGTACGGTTGTCCGACCGGACAAAGTGCTACGCATGCTCACATCACATTACAAGACCAAAGCTATTGGCTACTAGCCTCTACGTAGTCCCGTCGTAGGCAACAAACGTCACCACGTTCAGAATGATCGGATTTTCCGACAACTTTGTCCGACCGTGTGTACGCAAAACCAACATCAGACAAAGTATGACGGACAGGATCCGACCGACCTGGTCTGCGGATTGTCCGACCGTGTGTATGGGGCTTAAGGGAACACCCTTTTTTAATTTTTATTGTTTCACTTCAAGCATCATTAAAATTACTGCTCCTTTAAAAACAATCTCTTTTAAAAGAAATGTTTGCATTGATACATGGTGCCAGGGCAGTACCCCAGCCCCCATACCCTTTTTTATGGCCAATAACTTGTATATAAGCCTTAAAAATGGGCACTTTTGATTTTTCAAGTTCGGGTCCCATAGACTTCAATGGGTTTCAGGGTTCAGGCCAGATTTTTGCGATGTTCAAGAGTTCTGGCACAAACCGAACCAAACAGCTCTAATGAAGAGCTCGGGATCACCAACCAGCCGTTTGTAAAAGTGAAACAGTCTTTATTGTTTATTCAAAAATCTGGAAAATAAAACATTTTTCTTCAGCAAAGCAAAAATACAACCAGGTATTGCAAAAGTAATATTACAGCTCACCACCAAAATGCCAGTCCTTCACCTGGGTTAAAGTTCCCATTTGCTTCAGGGTACAATAACATGGTAGTAGCTCGGCAAACAGAGTCTTAGTCACCAGTCAGTCTACACTATCTCACAGCTTTGATCTACTCCACTTAACATTCACAGACAAGTGCTGACTCCTAACTGTTGCTTTTCAAGTCTTCCTTTGCAGGCAGATTAACGCCTTTGGGACCAAAGTCCCTGCAATCAAGGTTTGGAGGCTATTTGCCAACCAAAGTCTCTAGGAGACTCAAAATTCTGGGTCCCAATTGAGGACTTACCAGTCCTGAGAGAACTTCCAATCCGTCCTGTCTTTTCCAAACAGACTACCCTAGAACCCCTCACCCTGCATGGGTGAGAACCCTTTAGTATAAAAAAACGTCTCTTATCATCCTCCTTAAAGGGACCACAACCCAAAAAATAGGGAAATTACCTGCAGTCCAGGACCGATCCCTGGCATCCTGTACAATACATACCACAAATGTATATAAGTGTTGTATGTGTGCACACTTTGGAAGAAGTACATCGCTGGTTGCACAGGGAAGCAGGGAGAAAAAACAACCACATTGATTAGTAAAAGCAGCACACATTACACATTTTTAGGCACACCGCTAAAGTGATTGTAAACCATCATCGTGTAAAACAACCCATTCAGTTTAAAATAGAAATGAAAGCAAATACATTTTTGTATAGATATAAAAAAAACATTATAAATATATTTTTTCCCTTTTTTATAAGTGATAACATGCCCTCTGTTCTCAGTTACATAAGAGCTGGGGGGGGGGGGGGGAACAGCAGCACACTAATCTTCCCAGTGAAGGGGGCATGTCAGGACAAGTCTGATCATTGGAGAAGAGTACACTGAGTTCGTAGCATAACTAGACAACTGACACTGTCCTCTCCTGCTTAGTGTGGTCAGTTTGTAATAGGAAAGCAGAGGGACTAGCAGGAACACCAGGGATTTCACATAAAGGAAGCAATACAAAGAGAATAGGATACTTTCTCATACAAGTGCATTATACAGCAGCCATATATCAGGTTTGCCTTCCGCACTATCACAGTCCTACTATAAGTGGCTGCTCTCCGCCATCACTAGAATAAAAAAAAAAATGCCAGTGTATATATACCATCATTTAAAAAAAGTGTGCAGCGCAAACAATAAAATGAAAGAACATAAAAGTTCATATCCGGAAAATACGGAGTGATGTGGATGAGAACACCCAGTGACTGTAAATCATGAATCAAATTTTTCAGTGATAAATCCTCCACCATACGGATAAGGTACTCTTACCAGGGGTGATATGCAAATAACCATGGACCCAATCAGGGATGAACATGAGACTCCAATCCAACCAATCCAAGACTCGATCTGAGGCTGTATGTTGACCAGAAAACCAGGGATATCTTTGGGTTGAAGATGCAGCTTCAAGCAAGTATGTAATCATACAGATATGTTCCCCAGAATGAAAAAAGGAAGGATGCGAACTAAGTGTACACTTTAATCTTCTTTTATTTAAAAACAAAGTAAAAAATGCTCACATAAGGAGCAGCGCGATGTGTATGCACTCTGAGGCATACAAGCCTCTATGGCTCAGGATTGTGCAAGGAACACTGTAGCGCAATGTAAAAAACAACAAACAAAAACTTTTACATTTGAATGGACCGCGGTGTGAAGCCGCTATATGCAATGATAGGACGCGGGTGACGCCATGGCTCCTCGACGTACGCACGTTACGTCCTTTGGACTTCGCCAGCGGTGGGCGGAGCCAACCAGTCAACTTGCAAACTTAATATAGCAGCCAGGGCAGTCAGTGAGCGGCGTGATGTGTGCGGAGACACGTCAGCGCCGGAAATCCAAGCGCCAGACATCCTCCTCACTGCACTATCACACCATATCGCCATGGGGACACCAAACAGGCGGAAAATGAAATATAATGAAATATAAAATATAAGTTAAAAAGTACATATTCACATTGGTATATTCAGTGGTAATACGTATGAAACAACATATGACTGATTAACCACCGTCCATGGACTTATATTAAAGAGCCATAGACAAATGTATGTGAATTGATATATATGCTAAAAAAATATATGTTTTTACTTATAAGATACACAAAAAATGTATTAAAAAACTTTTTCTGTACCCGACCTATCCATTACAACTGGATAGTGATAACACCGGCGTCCATCATTATATACTCACAATGGTAAATAGTTACATTACACATCTTGGGCATCACAACATTTTCTCATATGTCCTTCCTTACTCATGAGCATAGAAAAAGAAAAGGAAAAAAGCATCATTTATTTATCTGATATGAAGCAATTTAAGTCAAAGTCGACGTTCATCCCTCTCGGAACAAGTACCTGCATCTCATGAATCCAGAAGGATTCTCGTCGACTTAGCTGTCTTATAAAATTCCCCCCTCTCCAATGTTGGGTGACCCTTTTGAGTCCCCAAAATTTTAGGCATTTGGGATCCCTATTATGATGTAGCCTAAAATGTTTGGAAACGTTATGTGTTATTAGGCTTTTTTTAATATTATTGACGTGCTCCCCTATGCGGACACTAAGAGGTCTAGAGGTCCTCCCAACGTATGGTTTCCCACAATCACATTCGAGGACATACACCACACCAGTGGTGTTACAAGTGATCACATTTTTGATTGGGTATGTAACACCAGTGGTGAAGCTGGAGAAATCTTTTCTCCTCTTAACATTATGTTTGCATTGTCTGAAAGGGGGGCAACGTCCATAGGCATAAAAACCTGTGAGGAAAGAAAAAATCTTGTTATCCTTCAAAATTGGAGGGTCTACCACACTCCTATTATTGTTCCGACGACCCCCTCCTCTATTGGGTGGTCCTCTACCTAATGGCGGTCCTGCATTAACTGGAGTGAGCCTACTTGGAGTGGGTAAAGTACGTTTAGGAGGAACATTCAAAGGGGCTACCTCCATGTTGGAAGGGTTAGACTGCCACTTAAATACTTCTCCTCGAGTAAAATCACCAGAATCTCTAATGTATTTGGTTTTCTTTTTGTCCTGTACTTCTTTATCCCATTTAGTAATTTTATTTTTCAATTCACCTGATAACCTAGAAAAATCAGATGACTCTTTAAATGGTTCTATTTTAATTTTAAGCTCAGAAATTTGTTTATCTAAAAGTTTCATTTTTCTATGTTTTCTTACAAGAAGAAGAACTAGCAAATCCTGACTCTTTTGAAGAAAGAAATTCTGCCATTCTAACATAGACTCATCGTCAGTGAGCCCATCATTAGGTGGTAGATCCCATCTAAAGCCCCATACACACGGTCGGATTTTCCGATGGATTCTGTCCTATCAGACAATGTTGTCGGAAATTCCGACCATGTGTAGGCACCATCGGACAGTTTCCATCGGATTGTCCGACGGACAAAATCCTATCTCCTGCTGGATAGATTTTTTGACAACAAAGTCCGATCACACCAAATCCGATCGTGTGTAGCGAATTCCGACGGACAAAGTGCTACGCATGCTCAGATCACATTACAAGACCAAAGCTATTGGCTACTAGCCTCTACGTCAGGGGTCTCAAACTGGCGGCCCTCCAGCTGTTGCAAAACTACAAGTTCCATCATGCCTCTGCCCGTGGGAGTCATGCTTGTATCTATCAGCCTTGCAATGCCTCATGGGACTTGTAGTTTCGCAACAGCTGGAGGGCCACCAGTTTGAGACCCCTGCTCTACGTAGTCCCGTCGTAGGCAATAAACGTCACCACGTTCAGAATGATCGGATTTTCCGACAACTTTGTCCGACCGTGTGTACGCAAAACCAACATCGGACAAAGTATGACAGACATGATCCGACGGACCTGGTCCTCGGATAATCCGCGCGTGTGTATGGGGCTTTAGTCTTCTGGGAATTAATTTACACTTAGTATACTGATCGAACGTGGCAATATCCCACCATGCTTTAATCTTTTTTTCAAAGGTATAACCTAATTTCTTAAAGCATACAGATAAATCATCTGGGTTAGCAGGAAATGGTGTATCAGAAAAACACCTCATTGAGTTTCACCTCCCTGTTATCCAGGAAGTGAAAAACACCCATGGTTGCGGCTAATAGAAATGTGATTAAAAGTGAATATAATATGTGAAACAATCAGCACAAACCAAAAAATGCGTTAAACTAATAAATGCAAGCTGAACACAAAAAAGGTAAATCGCGAATCCTTCACAGTATAATATAAAAAGAAAGTGATGTGGATGAGAACACCCAGTGACTGTAAATCATGAATCAAATTTTTCAGTGATAAATCCTCCACCATACGGATAAGGTACTCTTACCAGGTGTGATATGCAAATGCGCATGGACCCAATCAGGTATGAACATGAGACTCCAATCCAGCCAATCCAAGACTCGATCTGAGGCTGTATGTTGACCAGAAAATCAGGGATATCTTTGGGTTGAAGATGCAGCTTCAAGCAAGATGTAATCATACAGATATGTTCCCCAGAATAAAAAAAGGAAAGATGCGATCTAAGTGTACACTGTAATTTTCTTTTATTTAAAAACAAAGTAAAAAATGCTCACATAAGAGCAGCGCGATGTGTATGCACTCTGAGGCATACAAGCCTCTATGGCTCAGGATCGTGCAAGGATACACTGTAGCGCAATGTAAAAAACAACAAACAAAAACTTTTACATTTGAAAGGACCGCGGTGTGAAGCCGCTGTTCAGGCCAATTTTCTACTTTCAGCGCTGTCACTATTTGAGTGACAATTGCGCGGTCATGCTACACTGTAATCAAATTACATTTTTATAATTTTCTTCACATAAAGCTTTCTTTTGGTGGTATTTAATTACTAATGTTTTTTTTTTTTTTGCTAAAAAAAATGAAAAAAATAAAGAAAATTTTGAAAGAAAAAAAACCCAGTTTTATAGTTTGTTATAACATTTTTCAAACGGGTAATTTTTCTCCCTCATGAATGTGCACTGATGAGGCTGCATTGATGGGCACTAATAGGCTTCACTGATGGGCACTGGCAGGTTGCACTGATAGGCATTCATAAGGCAGCACTGATGGGCACTGATAGGTGGCACTGATGGGCACTGATGAGGCAGCACTGGTGGGCACTGATAGGTGGCACTGATGGGCACTGGTAGGCTGCAGTGATATGCATTCATAAGGCGGCACTGATGGGCACTGATAGGTGGCACTGATGGGCACTGATGAGGCAGCACTTATGGGCACTGGTAGGCTGCAGTGATAGCCATTCATAAGGCGGCACTGATGGGCACTGATAGGTAGCACTGAGGGACACTGATGAGGCAGCACTGGTGGGCACTGGTAGGTGGCACTGAGAGATGGTACTGATAGGTGACATAATACCACAAACAGAAATTCAAGCGCGCTATATAGTTGACAATAAATAAGAATAATAAGAGAAAATATATGTACACATGTATATAAAAAACCCACCTGCATCTGAAAGGAACACAAGGCAGAACTAACAAACACAAAATTCCTCAATGTGTAGCACTGGGGGATGTCAGTCTATGCCGCCAAAACTGTGTGCTATTGAATAAGCTGGCTGTTACTTGTAGTCCCACGGAGATGGACAGATGACTCACGAGGATTGTTCTCACCGGAGTATGTGTAACATTTGAAGTTTATTCAAAGTAATAGTTGAAATCAATCATAAAAACAGAATGGTTGGTAAAACTGACAAATATCACATCAACCCAAAGTCATATGCAACAAGGAGGCTCCACATACCATGCAGGGAATGCTGCTGAAGAGGAGAAGGGAAGTGATCAGCCCGGGTAAAAATCACTCCATCCCAAGAGGGTCAGCTAAAACCAATACAGGCATGGCAGGCACTTGTGGGAAGCCCTGCTGTGCAGCCAATGTAAACTGTAGACCCTAATGGTAAGTGATAATCCACAGACTGAGTCCGACCAGCCGGGATGGACAGATGGCACGCAGGGATGATGTCAGAGGCTGGGAGTAGCGCCAGAGCCGCCAATATGCAAAATAGCAGGGGGAGGATGGATGTAGTGTGAGACACTGTCACAAGGCCGTTGTCATGATGTTGCGTTTCGGGCATGGCCCTTCTTCAAGTCAATGATGGGTGGCACTGATAGGTGGTACTGATAGGTGGCACTGATAGGTGGCACTGATAGGCAGAACTGATAGGTGGCACTAATGGGCACTGATGGGTGGCACTGATAGGCACTGGTAGGTGTTACTCTGACAGAAGCCGGTAATCTTTTTTTTGTACCGTTTTTAACTGTAAAACGGTACAGTTAAAAATTAAGAATTACCCGACTGGCTGCTGCTATATTAACAAATGCATATATATATACACACATATGATATATATATATATATATATATATATATATATATATATATATAAGTCTTAAAAAGTTCATCTCCGGTGATCCATAAGACTAAAGCAGCTCTCTTCAGTATATTAAACAAAGAATTTCACACAGTTTATAGTAATACACCCTGTGACAAGTAAGTCCAACTGGAACATATTCCTATTGAGTTTTTATTAGGGGGCTTGACGGATAGAGTCCTGGGACAGTGTTTGAATTTGCTGCCTCCTTGGTGAGAACAATTAGTGAACGTTTTCTCCTTTCCATATCTACTATACAGTATCTCACAAAACTCAGTACACCCCTCACATTTTTGTAAATATTTTATTATATATTTTCATGTGACAACATTGAAGAAATTACACTTTGCTACAATGTAAAGTAGTGAGTGTACAGCTTCTATAACAGTGTAAATTTTCTGTCCCCTCAAAATAACTCAACACAAAGCCATTAATGTCTAAACCGCTGGCAACAAAAGTGAGTACACCCCTAAGTGAAAAATTCCAAATTGGGCCCAATTAGCCATTCATCCTCTCCGATGTCATGTGACTCATTAGTGTTACAAGGTGTCAGGTGTGAATGTGGAGCAGGTGTGCTAAATTTTGGTGTTATCGCTCTCACTCTCTCATGCTGGTCACTAGAAGTTCAACATGGCACCTCATGGCAAAGAACTCTCTGAGGATCTGAAAAATAAAATAATTGTTGCTCTACATAAAGATGACATAGGCTATACAAAGATTGCCAAGACCCTGAAACTGAGCTGCAGCATGGTGGATAAGAACATACAGCTGTTTAACAGGACAGTTACACTCAGAACAGGCCTCGCCATTGGTCGACCAAAGAAGTGAGTGCACGTGCTTAGCATCATATCCAGAGGTTGCCTTTGGGAAATAGACATATGAGTGCTGCCAACATTGCTGCAGAGGTTGAAGGAGTGGGGAGTCAGCCTGTCAGTGCTTAGACCATACGCCGCACACTGCATCAAATTGGTCTGCATGGCTGTCATCCCAGAAGGAAGCCACTTATAAAGATGATGCATAAGAAAGCCTGAAAACTGTTTGCTGAAGACAAGCAGACAAGCGCATGGATTACTGGAGCCATGTCCTGTGGTCTGATGAGACCAAGATAAACTAATTTGGTTCAGATGGTGTCAAGCGTGTGTGGCAGAAACCCGGTGAGGAGTACAAAGACAAGTGTGTCTTGCCTACAGTCAAGCATGGTAGTGGGAGTGTCATGGTCTGGGGCTGCATGAGTGCTGCCGCGACTGGGGAGCTACAGTTCATCAAGGGAACCATGAATGCCAACATGTACTGTGACATACTGAAGCAGAGCATGACCCCCCCCCCCTTCAGAGACTGGTCCTCAGGGCAGTATTCTAACATAATAACAACCCCAAACACATCTCCAAGACGACCACTGCCTTGCTAAAGAAGCTGAAGGTAAAGGTGATGGACTGGCCAAGCATGTCTCCAGACCTAAACCCTATTGAACATCTGTGGGGCATCCTCAAATAGAAGGTGTAGGTGCACAAGGTCTCTAACATCCACCAGGTCCGTTATGTCGTCCTGGAGGAGTGGAAGAGGATACCAGTGGCAACCTGTGAAGCTCTGGTCAACTCCATTCCCAAGAGGGTTAAGGCTGTGCTGGACAATAATGGTGGCTCATGAAATCTTTGCAAATGTATTAAAAATAAAAAATGAAAAAATCACATAAATGTTCACAGGGTTTGCCATGACACTCACAATTGAGCTCAGGTGCATCCTGGTTTCACTTATCATCCCTGAGAAGTTTCCACAACTTGATTGGAGGCCACCTGTAGTAAAGTCAGTTGATTGGACATGATTAGAAAGCCACACACCTGTCTATATATGGTCCCACATTTAACAGTGCATGTCAGAGCACAAACCAAGCCACCAAGCCATAAAGTCCAAGGAATTGTCTGTAGACCTCCAAGACATGATTGTATCAAGGCACAGATCTGGGAAAGGGTACAGAAAATTTTCTGCAGCATTGAGCACAGTTGCCTCCATCATCCCTAAATGGAAGAAGTTTGGAACCACCAGGGTTCTTTCTAGAGCGGGCCGCCCAACCAAACTGAGTGATCGGGGGAAAAGGGCCTTAGTCAGGGAGTTGACCAAGAACCCGATGGTCACTCTGACAGAGCTCCAGCATTTCTCTGTGGAGAGAGGAGAACCTTTCAGAAGAAAAACCATCCCTGCAGCATTCCACCAATCAGGCCTGTATGGTAGAGTGGCCAGACGGAAGCCACTCCTCAGTAAAAGGCACATAGACCACCTGGAGTTTGCCAAAAGGCACCTGAAGGACTCTCAGACCATGAGAAACAAAATTCTCTGGTCTGATGAAACAAAGATTGAACTCCTTGGCCTGCATGGCAAGCATCATGTCTGGAGGAAACCAGGCACCGCTCATCACCTGGTCAATCCCTACAGTAAAGCATGGTGGTGGCAGCATCATGCTATGGGGATGTTTTCAGTGGCAGGAACTGGGAGACTAGTCAGGATCGAGGGAAAGATGAATGCAGCATTGTACAGAGACATCATTGATGAAAACCTGCTCCAGAAAGTTCTGGACCTCAGAACGGGGCAAAGATTCATCTTCCAACAGTACAAAGACCCTGTTGGAAGGCTACATGTTTTTTTTTTGTTTTAATATCAGATGTTTTTGGATGGTTGAAACCTGATTACACCTGGCCTGGAATGCCAGCGAAGAAAGATTACCCAGCAGGGTGTTGATAACGAAGAGTCATAAATTGGAATTCATCTCCGACAGGATGTTCTCGCAGGCCTTCTGATGTGAGGTATGGGGGTAGAATAAGACCTTCTGGAGGGGTGCGAATTCAAATGTCCTGCTACAGAACATCATAAGGCCAGCTGTTACTGAAAGATGACCCAGGTCAGAATCAGTGATTCATGGACTATTTGCTGCCCCTAGTGGACATTACAGCATGCTTCCTGGAGTACGGACAAAAGAATAATATAGTAAGAAGCACAGCCTCGATTTTGATTTGTCAGAATCCTAGATAGGCTGGCAGTGGGTGGTGTGTGGGTGGTGTCTGAGTGGGCTTTCAAAGTACTGACCGGCTGGATAGGGATGGGCCCGGTGTTCGATTCGAACCCATGTTCGAATCGAACATCGGGCGTTCGCCCGCTCGGCGAGCCCAGAACTATTTGGGCCGCTCGCATCAAATTCGTGTGATGCGAGCGGCCCGCAATGCATTGCGCTAGTCGCAGTGCAATGCTGGCTGATGATTGGCCAAGCATGCACTGTGACCCCGCATGCTTGGCCAATCACAGCGCCGGCAGCGAGGAGAGCCATAATTGGCTACAGGCAGGATGCCTGTAGCCAATTATAGCTCAGGGGCTTTAGTACACGCCCCACGGTATAAGAGGCCGCCGCGGCGGCGGCCTCGCATATTATGTTTCAGTGTCAGCGTGTCAGTGTGTTGCTGACTGCTGACAATATATGCTCTATTTCTGGGGATTTGTGTGTGCGTGCTGTTAGAACAGCATTGCAGTATCACATCTGGGGGGTGTCTATAGGTGGCCTGTGAAGGGGGGCAGGTTTCCTGTGCTTAGAACTTTCCCTGCAAAAAGTGTCATTTTTTGCAGGAAAAAAGCTATTTAAAAGCACTCGCGGCTAATGAATTGATGGCTCCTGTAACACAGAGAACTGTCATTCATTGATAAAAAACAAAAAAAAAAAGCGTGGGGGTCCCCCCAAATTCAATAACCAGGCCCTTCAGGTCTGGGATGGATATTAAGGGGAACCCCAGCCAAAAAAAAAAAAAAAATAATGGCGTAGGGTCCCCCTCAAAATCCATACCAGACCCTTGAGGTCTGGGATGGATTTTAAGGGGAACCCTAGCCAAAAAAAATGGCGTGGGGTCCCCCTCAAAATCCATACCAGACCCTTATCCGAGCACGCAACCTGGCAGGCCGCAGGAAAAGAGGGGGGGACGAGAGCGCCCCCCCTCCCCCGCCTGAACCGTACCAGGCCACATGCCCTCAACATTGGGAGGATGCTTTGGGGGTCTAATCCTCATCCCATGTCCTCATCCCATGTTGATGAGGACAAGGGCCTCTTCCCCACAACCCTGGCCATTGGTTGTGGGGGTCTGCGGGCGGGGGGCTTATCGGAATCTGGAAGCCCCCTTTAACAAGGGGACCCCCAGATCCCGCCCCCCCCCTGTGTGTAATGGTAAGGGGGTACAAAAGTACCCCTACCATTTCACCAAAAAAGTGTCAAAAATTGTAAAAATGACAGGAGACGGTCTTTGACAATTCCTTTATTAAAATCTTCTTTCTTCTTTCTTTCTTCCTTCTTCCTTCCTCATCTTCTCCTTCCGTCATCTTCTTCCATCTTCTTCTTCCATTTTCTTCTTCCTCCGATCCGCTTCTTCTTGCGCTGGTCTTCTCGTCCTTCTCGTCCGGCATCTTCTTCCATGGCGTCGGCGTCGGTGTCGGTGTCTCTTCTTGGGCCACTCCTCGCAATGGGAGGCTCCCGCTGTGTGAGGCTTCGCTGCGTCTGACAGGTCTTTTATAATGGAGGGCACCTGGTGACCCCGCCCCCTCTGACGCACGGGGACGTCATGGGGAATTCCCTATGGCTTTCCCCATGATGTCAGAGGGGGCGGGGTCACCAGGTGCCCTCCGTTATAAAAGACCTGTCAGACGGAGCGGAGCCTCACACAGCGGGAGCCTCCCATTGCGAGGAGCGGCCCGACAGAAGAACAGATGCCGACGCCATGGAAGAAGATGCCGGACGAGAAGGACGAGAAGACCAGCGCAAGAAGAAGCGGATCGGAGGAAGAAGAAAATGGAAGAAGAAGATGGAAGAAGATGACGGAAGGAGAAGATGAAGAAACCGAAGGATGAAGAAAGAAGAAAGAAGATTTTAATAAAGGAATTGTCAAAGACCGTCTCCTGTCATTTTTACAATTTTTGACACTTTTTTGGTGAAATGGTAGGGGTACTTTTGTACCCCCTTACCATTTCACACAGGGGGGGGGGGCGGGTTCTGGGGGTCCCCTTGTTAAAGGGGGCTTCCAGATTCCGATAAGCCCCCCGCCCGCAGACCCCCACAACCAATGGCCAGGGTTGTGGGGAAGAGGCCCTTGTCCTCATCAACATGGGGACAAGGTGCTTTGGGGGTCTTAGACCCCCAAAGCATCCTCCCAATGTTGAGGGCATGTGGCCTGGTACGGTTCAGGCGGGAGGGGGGGCCGCTCTCGTCCCCCCCTCTTTTCCTGCGGCCTGCCAGGTTGCGTGCTCGGATAAGGGTCTGGTATGGATTTTGAGGGGGACCCCACGCCATTTTTTTTGGCTAGGGTTCCCCTTAAAATCCATCCCAGACCTCAAGGGTCTGGTATGGATTTTGAGGGGGACCCTACGCCATTTTTTTTTTTTTTTTTTGGGGTTCCCCTTAATATCCATCCCAGACCTGAAGGGCCTGGTTATTGAATTTGGGGGGACCCCCACGCTTTTTTTTTTTGTTTTTTTTTTTTTTTATCAATGACTTTTTTTTTATGAATGACTTTCAATGAATGACTGTTCTCTGTATTACGGGAGCCGTCAATTCACATTAGCCGCGAGTGATTTTAAATAGCTTTTTTACTTGCAAAAATGACACTTTTTGCAGAGACAGTTCTAAACACGGGAAACATGCGCCCCTTTACATGCATACTATAGACACCCCCCAGGTACGAAATTTAAAGGAATATTACACTTTTATTGTTTCAATTTAAGCATTATTAAAATCACTGCTCCTGAAAAAACGTCCATTTAAAAAAAAAAATTACATTGATACATGTCCCATGGGGCAGGACCCATGTCCCCAAACACTTTTAATGACATTAACATGCATATTAGCCTTTAAAATTAGCACTTTTAATTTCGAACGTTCGCATCCATTAAAACTAATAGGGTTCTAAAGCTCGCACGGACTTTAGGTCCGTTCGCGGGTTCTGGTGCGAGCCGAACGGGGGGGGTTCGGCTCATCCCTAGTGCCAAGCTTGTAGCCTCATACTCAAAAAGACTTGTGGGGGGGGGGACAAAGAACATTCAAAAGACAGAATGGGTATAATGAAGGTATGAAACAAAGATGGGATAGATGAATAGAGGACCACAAAATGACCAGGGGACCCCACAAAAACATTATTACCAGTCCCCCAGATTGCAATATCATGTGCCATACAAGAATGGCCCATTGAGAGAGAATAGGAGAGATCTGGATTCCCATTTTTAGGGAGACAGAATTTTTCACGAAGAAACCAGAGAAAATTGATAGACAGAACAGTGGGCTACAAAGAAGAATTTTTTGGGGTAAAGAGGATGACGGGTAGGAATGTGTCCGCCTTCAAATCAATGCTCAAAAGCTGTTTCCATGTTACAGCTGCCTTATTACAGATAGCTAGCTATACATTGCGAGTATTGCGATAAAATATCAAAAATCATTAAGACATTTCACACCATCATTTTCTTTAGCATAATCCTGCATGGATACCAGAGCTGGTTGCCACTGATAATAAATGGCTTGCAAGGACCATTTTTTTTTCTAACAGGCTTGTGCAGTGTATAGGCATTTAGTTTGTTTAGCCAGTGTTTACCAGCATTTCTTTTTATCTTGTATTGTTCAACCTTCTCTGTACAAGTTTTCAATTCCACAATTTTCTCACTATGCACCATCCTCCCCACGTCTACTTTTAGTTCTAGAAATTACCTACAATCATATTATATTTACAGTATCTCACAAAAGTGAGTACACCCCTTATATCTTTTCATGTGACAGCACTGAAGAAATTACACTTTGCTACAATGTAAAGTAGTGAGTGTACAGCTTGTATAAATTTGCTGTCCCCTCAAAATAACTCAACACACAGCCATAAATGTCTAAACTGCTGGCAACAAAAGTGAGTACACCCCTAAGTAAAAATTTCAAAATTGGGCCCAAAGTGTCAATATTTTGTGTGGCCACCATTATTTTCCAGCACTGCCTTAGCCCTCTTGGGCATGAAGTTCACCAGAGCTTCACAGGTTGCCACTGGAGTCCTCTTCCACACCTCCATGATGACATCACAGAGCTGGTGGATGTTAGAGACCTTGCGCTCCTCCGCCTTCTGTTTGAGGATGCCCCACAGATGCTCAATAGGGTTTAGGTCTGGATACATGCTTGGCCAGTCCATCACCTTTATCCTCAGCTCCTTTAGCAAGGCAGTGGTTGTCTTGGAGGTGTGTTTGGGCTCGTTATCATGTTGGAATGTTGCCCTGCGGCCCATTCTCCAAAGGGAGGGGATCATGCTCTGCTTCAGTATGTCACAGTACATGTTGGCATTCATGATTCCCTCAATGAACTGTAGCTCCCCAGTGCCGGCAACACTCATACAGCCCCAGACCATGATACTCCTACCACCATGCTTGATTGTAGGCAAGACACACTTGTCTTTGTACTCCTCATCTGGTTGCCGCCAAACACTCTTGATACCATCTCAACCAAATAAGTTTAACTTGGTCTCATCAGACCACAGGACATGGTTCCAGTAATCCATGTCCTTAGTCTGCTTGTCTTCCGCGAACTGTTTGCGGACTTTCTTGTGCATCATCTTTAGAAGAGGCTTCCTTTTTAGACAGCCATGCAGACCAATTTGATGCAGTGTGAGGCGTATGGTCTGAGCACTGACAGGCTGACCCCCCCCCACC
>CM053037.1:46404752-46422804 GCA_028564925.1 Lithobates sylvaticus | reverse complement strand
TAAGGAGATCTCTAAGTTCTCTAATGTCCTTTTCTAAATTTTCTACTGGTTTCTCGGGCTTTGAGGGCCTTTTACCTTCAGTCCATCCTGTATTTGGGGTTTGTGTTACCATATTTTGGGGCACAAGTTTTTTTCCATTAGGGCTTGACACCGGGCTAGACACAATTCCCAAATCCCAATTTCCTTCCATTTCTGCCACAGAGTTATCGTTTAGTCCAGTATTCGCGCTTGTGAGGTCCCCTCTAACCTCCATTACTATCCCTTTTATACTCTCCATCGATACTGCTGGGGAAGTGTAGGTTACATTAGGTGTAGACGTAGGGGATGTAGAGGATATCAATGGAACTTGGCCATTTACCTGTACGTCCCGTGTATCCCCCTTGTCATCCATTTTCTCTAGGGGAGTTCCTTTATCGTGACTCTCTCTCTTCTCTCGTCCCTGAGTTTGTCCTATTGGAAGTGGTTTGTGTGGTATCTTGCCCTTCATATTTTGTCTCTTCTGATCACCTTCTTCCACTGCTGGTGGTAGATTACCATGGGTTGGGCTACTGTTGGGGCTTCTGCCATTCACTATTGTCCGACCTCTCCCTATCCCAGGGGAGCCCCGCTCTTTAATCTGGGTACCCCTGCCAGATGTCAGGGATCCACGGTCTGATTTAGTTGAGTTTAATACACTGCCTGTGCTACGTTCTTGTGCCCTTTCCATAGCAGGACGGGATTTGCTCACTTCTGTCATATCTCGTTTCTGTTCTCCGCTTAAGGTGCGTGGGGAGAGGTATGCTCGTATCGCACCCGCTTGTTGTGCCGTTTGTCTACGTGTCGGCATTACCCCCTTTCCTCCCACCACGACTCTCCACTTGTTTAATTTGTTTTACTGTCTCATCCCCTGAAAGATAAAGGGGGGTGGGGATAGGGTGGTGGGGGTATGAATGTTCAGTCCACTGTCATTTTAAAGGGGTAAATGGGTGAAGTTCCTCTTTCACTCTTTCTGTACTTGGTGATCTGTGTAATATTCTCCTTTAAATTACCAACATTTTCCTTTCCTTTCCCCTTTAACTATACCGTCCATGCCACTTTTAACAGATAGTCTTGCGTTGATTTGCTGCTTTTATACCTTAGGCAAATGTTATTTGCATTTAATTTAGGGGTCTCTCAGCAATTAATGAATTGATTAATTAATAATTAATAAAAGATTTAACAGCAAAGTTCAGTTCCGACTGTTGGTAAATGTTTACTATGCAATCCCTGCACAATCTCTGTACAGCCTATAGGCTCATTATTTCAGTATATTAATATATCAGTTATTCACTGTGTAAAAGTCCGTCCCGGTAATATTCACAATGCCTCTTTACCTTTTGTATTAATAACGGCTAACAGCAGTTTTTATCATCACTTTATCATCACTCACCCTCCCTGCTGTGGAAATGAGATGCCAGCTGGCAGTTCTCTTTAGGCTGCTTTCAGGGTATGGGATGTTAATGTGGAGTCTGTGATTTTAGCGGTCCTATCTGCCTTTCTCCTCTGGAGACTCCTGTCCATAGGCTCCCCACTGCACTCGGCCTGCGTGAGCTCCTGCTCCGAATCACCGCCGCCGGCTTCACTGCATCTCCGTCCCACCTCATGGGTTCCGTCCTCCCGGTGGGCGCTCCTCTCCCCCTCCAAGCGCCGACCTCTCTCAGGTCCTGGGTTCTGCGTTCGCCCGACGATAGACAGGGGTGAACGGCAGCGGTAAACTAGGCAAGCCAGTAGATACCAGGACAACGGCCGCCCGCACAGCACTGACACACCGCTTGAAGCGTAGCTTGTCTCAGGGAGGATTTCAGGATACAGGTGTAGAGGCTCAGGTAAGCTTTCCAATTAGAATCAGCATGCTGGGGGGGGGGAGGCTTCAGATCATCACCTCACACACACCGCCCACATCGTGCAATCAGCTGCATTGCCATCGAATCATCAGCAAGAGGTAGCTATTAAATAATCATACATAATGTATAATTTCATATGCCCCTTGCTTAAAAACAAATTAAAAATAGTTGGTGGAAGGGTAAGAACCCCTGTCAGGTTTTAATTGCTGTCCATGTTCCCACTGGTTATATTCACTTTCACTATTTGTTCTGGTCATTGTCCCTGGAAAAAAATGGGGGTTCACAGTTGCCACCAGAACAAGAATAGATGGGCACTTATAGCTGTCAAGGGTTGAATTCCCTCACTTTTTGGAGATGTCCACTTTCCTATTGTTGTGTCTTTGAGACAGGAACTAAGGAGGAATCCAAGGACCAATGGGGACACAGTCAGAAGTTCTAACCTTTCTTTACTCTACCCAATGCAACAAAAATAAATGGCTGTAATTCCACTTTAATATTAAATTTTATAGATTCACTTTAAAATTCATAGTGATACTAATGTGTAGTAAAAATAAAAACCAAAAGAGATTTTTAATTAAAAAAATAAATAAACTTATGTTAACACAATTCTTTTTTCAGAAACTCCTATGAATGTGACTTCAAAATGCCAAATTGGGACCTCTCTTCCCTTCCCTAGCGGTTATTTCCTGAAGAACCAATGGTTTCCTTCACACTGCAATCTTTCTTCCTTTGAGCCCTTGTTAAACATAAGTAAATGTTTGGCTGGCAAAATGATATATTTGATGGGTGATTCAACAATTCGTCAATGGATAGAATTCTTCCCAAAAGTCCTAAAGAGTAAGTATACATGTTGCTTTTGGAAATTTTAGAAGTGTAACCCCAGGGAACAAGTGACTTAAAGTATTTTTTTGGGTAGAGTGGAAAGGGATTAGAACCCCCTTTTTTCTTTAGGTTTTTATTGTTGTCTGTATTATGCCCCGTACACACGGTCGGAAATTCCAATGAAAAATGTCCGATGTTGTCGGAAAATCCGCCCGTGTGTGGGCTCCATCGGACTTTTCCGACGGAAAAAATTTGAGATCCTGTTCTCAAATTTTCCGACAACAAAATCCGATCGGACTTTTTCCGATCGTGTGTAGAGAATTCCGACGGACAAAGTGCCACGCATGCTCAGATCAAATTACGACATCAAAGCTATTGGCTAATAGCCTCTACGTAGTTCCGTCGTACACAATGAACGTCACCACATTCAGAATGATCGGATTTTCCGACAACTTTGTCCGACCGTGTGTATGCAACACCAGTGTCGGACAAAATCTGACGGATTTTGTGGTCGGAATTTCCGACCGTGTGTATGGGGCATTAGACAGCACAACAGTATTAGACCTCTCTTTGTCCTGATGACCATAATCACTGAAAGTGAAAGTAAAAGAAAATCTCAAAATGTTGATTTCTCACCAGAACTGGAATAGATGGGTTAACTTATCTTCCAATGGAGACACTAGTCCTGATGGCCCTGGTGACAACGGGTTAAAGCATATATATCGCCAGCACATCATGGATCTTCAAGATTAGGCCAAAACCTTTTTGGAGATGATCACATCACAGCAGTAAGGTATAATGTTTTGGGGACATCCTGGACCCCTTCATCAGGCATGTAAAAAAAGGGGTCTTGCATGGCTCTAAAACATTTCATTTTATTGCTGTGATATGTGTATATGACAAATACATGTTTGGACTTAATTGTGTAATTCACAATGTTCTGGCAATATGTGCTTTGCTTTATGGTTTTACCAGTCTCCGATTGGTATTTGCTACAAAACTTGCTTACTCCTTGGTCTTTTCCAGGAAAGTGTGTGATGAGGATTATGTAAAGTATTCCTGTAATATTGTATGTTTGCATACCTCCCAACATTTTGAGATGGGAATGAGGGACACCTACTAGCAAACGTATGTAGGCATAGGACACGCCCCCTGCCACACCCCCTTAAAGGAGAATTAACCACAAAAAAAAGAAGGTTAATTAAATCCACAAGTGCTTTTTTTACCATTACTATTCCTTTATATTGGCTTTTAAAATGTGCAAATGCAGCAATTTCGAATTTGGATGAAAGGTTTAGCACTGGGAGATACTTTTTGATAGATAAAAAGTGCATTTTATATACAACTATATAGATCAGACCAAAATGAGGGACAAATGAGGAGGAAAGAGGGACAGAGGGACATTGCTCCAAATCAGGGACAGCCCCTCCAATTCAGGGACAGTTGGGAGGTATGTGTTTGTACTCTCAACCTGTTGTACTCTCAACCTGTTGTACTCTCAACCTGTTCAGCAGAAACCGGCCGAGATTTGAACCGTGTATGGGTAGGCTGAATGTACCAAGTTGATCGATCAATCAACTTGGATACAACCAGCATGTCTGGTTTTACCTGCAATTGTTACCTGCTATAGCCATTAGCAATCATCACTGTCTTCTCCTGACAGGAGCGGCTTGCCCTGCCTTCCCCTGCCCCCCGCTGGGAGAAGACAATGGCCCGGCAGAAGGGATTCCAAAAACAACACACTGTGTTGCAACCAGAGGTGGCTCTAGGCTTTGTGAGGCCTTAGGCAAATCTTAGACATGAGGCCCCACTCATGCCCAAACTGTTAAAAATAATGAAAGCAATAGAAATTAACTGTATAAATTGCATGATATTCCCTTCAACTGTAACACACACATCAGGCGAATTAGGTGGCCGCGAGGCCCCTAGGAGTGCGAGGCCTTAGGCGATCGCCTAATTTGCCTAATTAGAGAGCCGCCTCTGGTTGCAACCCCTGGTTGCAGGAAAGAAATTTGCTCTGTGTATGGCTGGCCTAACTGTGCTCTTGTTAGATTATTGACAGAGGATGAATTGATAAGAGCAGTAGAAGCTGTGAATGACAACAAGGCCTTGCCTTGGAACCTTAACACAGCTAAAGCAGCCCATACATTCATCATTTTTTTCATTTAACCAGCAGGTTAAATGAAAAATAAAAAACTATCCCGCTTTAGATTTAGATGGAAAAGTCATTTTTAATAACATTGAATTAAAAAACAGCTTGTGTGGAAATGTTACATGCTATATTCTTTTTTTAAACAAAAACGGAATTCCTCTTTATATTACATGACATCTGTTAGTGGAAATCTGTTAAGAGACAAATATGCAGACCGCTGCATAAATATGCAGACCGCTGACCGCTGACCATTTCCATTTATTTTTAGATTTTTCTAAATGATTAAACCTATCAACAAAAAGGAAAGCCGTATCTATTAACTGGCTGTAAGCACATTTTGAATTATAGTAAGCTAATACAAGGTTTTCCTTTTTCTAATTTCTGAGATTAAAATAAATGTTTATTTAATGTGAATGTGTATTCCATTTTAAAAGTCTGCCTGCCTAAGGCTTGATTCACACCTATGCAGGTTGCAGTTTGCATTAGACAGTTTCGTACAAATTCGTAAATCCGAAATACGAATTGCTAATAATTCTGAATTTTGTACGAAATATGAAGCGTGACTGGTGTTTTTTTGACCAATCAGAGGTTTTCTTCTGCTGCTGAGTGAGGGTTAGGAAAATTACCTTTCCTGACAGACTCCATGGCAGCCTACGTGTGGGTTAACCCCGCCTCCTCTCCAATGCTATAGGACCCCATTACCATAAAAGAACACTCACCACTCCATACTGTGTTCCTTTTTTGTCCTCCTCCTATGGACCTTCACATTCCGTTCGCGTCCGGTAGGATTTCGGATTCCGTTCCTGAAGAAGCCGTACGATTTCCGGGTTCTCAGCCGCTTCGGCGGTCTGCGCATGCGCACCAGCCTCTGGCGAAATCGAGGCCTGGTTCGCGCGTGCGCGGTCTGACGGTCGCGCATGCGCAGTATGGCATTCTCCACGGCGCAGGTGCGTGGTGGAGGGGCGGTGACGTCACGGGCGGGGAATTTAAATTCAGGGCTGCTGCTTCAGTTCTCTCTGGGTTCCAGGGTATTGGAAGCAGCAAGCCCGTTCCCCAGCCCACGGCAAGCTATTTTCACTACAAGGTCAGTGCGTGTGTTACATCTAATTATGTTGTTTAAAAAAAAAAAAAAAAAAAAAAGGTTTTTACTTTGAAGTATATGTATATATTTAAAATATGTGGAGGAATCTTTTGTGGTTATTCTTTTGAATTTAATGGAAATGCCTTCTTATGCTCTCATGGATATATATATATATTTATATATGGTGAATATTTAAAAAAAAAAAAAAAAAGAGTGGGTATTGGCACGCATTGTCCTTGCTAGTTCTTTTTTTGCCGGCTTGTTGCTTAGGGTATTTTTCTCTTACAGACTGCAGTATTCATATTGTGACACCCGTCGTCCACAGATTATGGACAATTCACCGCCTTTTAGTGGCCAGCCCTTACGCACTAGGTATGTGCTGGTAAGGGAGGGGTTGAGGTACAACTGTATTGCTTGTTTGCATTTTTTGATGCCAATGTCTTTTCCCCTCCCCCCACCCTGTTTGTGCTTTAGCCCTTCCAGACCGGATTCGCAGGATAGGGACCTTGCCAGGCCACAACAAAAGCAATCATCCAGATCCAGGAAAGGATCTTCGCATGGGTCTCATCATCAGAGGAGAAGTTCTCGTTCCTCCTCCAGACACCGCTCCCACCGCCATGATGAACGCTCGAAGTATAGAGCATGCTGGGGTTGCAAGACGCGAGTCCCGGATGGCAAGTCATTATGTGACAGATGTTTTGCCAAGGCGGTCGGGGAAAGAGACACGGAAAAACCAGCGCATGGAGTCCCTGGTGAAACGTGTTGTACAGCAGTCGCTTAAGGACATGGAGGTTCCTCACACGTTGAGCCAATCAACGACTGCATCTGGACCCCAGACTGACGAACCCCGTGATGATCCGGGTACGTCCCAGCCCTACGAGGCTTCCGGTGAGTCCTCTGGAGAAGAGTTCCCGGACGAAGAGATTGGGGGCTTTGATTTCGCCATGGTCTCGCCACTGATTAAGGCAATTAAAGAAGCCCTCAAGTGGGAAGAAGCATCTACCCCCCCAGCCAAACAGAAGAAATTTTTCAAGCAGCTGGGTAAAGAGCGGCCAAACTTTCCTCTACTCACAGAACTGAAAGATGTTATAGAGGAAGAGTGGAGCAAGGTGGATAGGAAATCCTCCATGACCAGCAAGACTTCCAGGCTGTACCCCTTTACGATGGAAGAGGTGAAGCATCTGGAGAACGCTCCGCTTGTGGACGCAGCGTTGATGCGCCTGGCCAAGCACGTCACCCTCCCGATGGAGGACTCGGTGTCCTTTAAAGACGGCCTAGAGAGGAAGATCGACCAAGACCTCAAAAGGATCTACGGTCTCGCTGGAATGGCCTGTAAACCTGTCTTAGCCCTAGCGGCTATGTCCAAAGCCATGGAGGCTTGGACTGAAAATGTGGATTCCTTCCTGAATGGTGTGTCGGCCGAACTGGCCAGGAGTTCAGCAGCAGCAGAACTAAAACTCGCAGCAGTTTTTTTGGGGGAGGCTTCCATCGACTTGATTCGTCTGTTGGCACGCATTATGCTGTCCTCGGTTACGGCTAAGCGCGCCTTGTGGCTACGTCCCTGGCTCGCCGATCCTGTTTCCAAACAAGCTTGGTGCAAAATCCCCTTTGAGGGGTCTACGTTATTCGGTAACAAGCTGGATGATGCCATAACGCGTGCGACAGGCGGTAAGTCGGGCTTCCTTCCCCAGGACAGAAGACTGCTCGGGCGGAAGAAGCCCCAGTTCAAAAGGCGTAGTCCAGAGCGCTCGAGGGATGTACGCTCCTACAAGCCAGGAAGGGACTTCAGAAGAAATTGGAACAGAGGACAGAGTTCCTTTCGCAAGTCCGTCAAGAACCAGTCGTCTGGTGGACGTGAGCCACCCAAGTCCTTCTGAGATCGTGCCCGCCCAGGCGGGTCGGGTGGGGGCCCGTCTATCCCTCTTCCGGCACGTCTGGATGGCCTCGATCTCGGATTATTGGGTCATCAAGACGGTCTCGTCGGGGCACAGATGGACCTTCTCCAGCGTTCCTCCTCCCAGGTTCATGTCTACCCAACTTCCTCATTCGGAAGACCAGAGACAAGTTCTATTGTCATACGTGGAGCTATTAAAAGCTCAGGGTGCAGTGGTCCGGGTGCCAGAAGAGCGTTTTCAAGGGGTCTACTCTCCCCTCTTCTTGGTACAGAAGAAAAGTGGATCATGGCGCCCAGTTCGACACCTTGCGAAGTACAATCTCGCTACCGGTGGAAAAGATCCCGATCATACGGGAAAGGGTCTCTCAAGCCCTTCATACACAGTACCTGAAGGCCTCGCAGTGTCTCAAGATCATAGGGACAATGGTCTCCACGACGCCTATGGTCAAGTGGGCCTTGTGGAGACTACGCCCGTTCCAGTCGGGTTTTCTGAGACAATGGAAGTCGGGAAGCAAAAGCCAAGAGATACGGATAACATCAACAATGAGGAACAGTCTCTTCTGGTGGCTCCAACACAGGAATCTCCTGAACTGTCACTCGATAGCTCCCATCTCTTGGGTAACGGTCACGACCGATGCCAGCGGGACCGGCTGGGGGGCCCTTTGCGGGTCGGACCTTGCACAAGGCAAGTGGGACACAAGTCTTCCTGTCCCAGGATCGAATATTCTGGAACTCCGAGCAGCCTGGTGCGCTCTCCAGCACTTCTCCCAGATCTTGAAGGGGAAGTCGGTATTGTTGCGAATGGACAACACCACAGCGGTCTCCTATGTGAAGAGACAAGGGGGCACCAGGAGTTCTACTCTTCTCCAGGAAGTGGAACCCATTCTATCATGGGCACAGAAGAACCTGGTGAATATTTCTGCGGTTTTTCTCCCAGGGGTTCAGAACGCGCAAGCGGACTTCTTATCACGCACCCAGTTGGACAACAACGAGTGGTCCCTCCACATGCAGTCCTTCAATTGGATCCTGTCGCTGGGTGTCGATCCAGAGGTAGACCTTTTTGCCTCCCCGTGCAACTTCAAAATAGAGAAGTTCTACACGCGGAACCGCTACAGCCAGGCTTTAGGGACAGATGCACTGACAGACCAATGGAGATTCAGGAGGGCCTATGCCTTCCCTCCACTTCCTCTGATTCTCAGATTCCTTCAGAGGCTCCAGACGGAAACGGTAGAGGTAGTGATGATCGCCCCTTACTGGCCCAACAGGCCTTGGTTCCCTCTGCTAGTTCAACTGAGTGTACGGGAGCCGGTGTCTCTCCCTCTCAGGACGGACCTTCTGTCTCAGGGGGCGGTACTGCACCCATGTCCAGCAATACTGAAACTGATGGTCTGGTTCTTGAAAGGAAGAGGCTAGAGTCCATCGGATGTGCTTCTAGTGTGATTTCTACCTTATTGAGTTCCAGGAGATCGAGTACGAACAAGGTATATGGTAGAATCTGGTCCAAATTCGTGAATTTTTGTTCATCTACAGAGAGGTCCTTCGAACATCCAGGAGTCCAAGATATCCTCGGATTCCTACAGACTGGCCTTGACCTTCCCTTATCCATAGGCTCTCTCAGGGTGCAAGTTTCAGCCTTATCAGCCTTCTCCGGTACCTCCTGGGCAGTCCATCCGTTAGTTCGTCAATTTTTTCAGGGGGCCTCAAGACTCAAGCCACAAAGGAAGTCGAGATTCCCTAAGTGGGATCTTCCCCTTGTCCTGGATTCTATTTCTGGACTGAGTATGACGGGGCCATCCCCGCTTTCCATTAAAGACTTTTCGGAAAAAGTTGCCTTTCTAGTGGCAGTCACTTCGGCCAAGAGGGTATCAGAAATTGGGTCACTGGGCTTCGAAGAACCCTTCTTGACTTTCTTTCCGGACCGAGTGGTCCTCATTCCTATGTTGGGATCCAATCCCAAGGTAACCTCGGTATTCCATCAGAATCAGGAGATTGTCCTACCTACCTTCAGATCTCCAGGATCCGATGACATTCATCCTTTGGATGTCGGGGAAGCACTGAGAGAATATCTTCGCATTACCTCCGCCTTTAGGCGTTCGGATCATCTTTTCATACTGCACTCCGGCAGCAACAAGGGGAACAAAGCTTCAACCAGGACTCTTGCAGCTTGGATCGTGAGAACGATACAGCAGGCTTATAGGGCTAAGGGCTTGGCTCCTCCTGAGGCGGTGACAGCACATTCGACTAGAGGAATGGCTACTTCATGGGCAGCGGCCCGGCACGTGGCTCCTGATACAATCTGCAAGGCAGCTTCTTGGGCCTCTATTAATACTTTTATGTCACACTATTGCGTTGAACCTGCTTCTTTATCCTCTGTTAACTTTGGTTTGAAAATTCTATCGGCTGATAGACCAAATTAAATATTTTCTGTTTAAAGCATACCCACCCGTGTGGTCGGCTAGTTATTTCCCACACGTAGGCTGCCATGGAGTTTGTCAGGAAAAAGGAAAATTTATTGTCAAATACTTACCGTAATTTTCCTTTCCTGATGGACTCCATGGCAGACGGAGTTCCCACCCATGAGTCGGCTAGTTACGGAACACAGTATGGAGTGGTGAGTGTTCTTTTATGGTAATGGGGTCCTATAGCATTGGAGAGGAGGCGGGGTTAACCCACACGTAGCCTGCCATGGAGTCCATCAGGAAAGGAAAATTACGGTAAGTATTTGACAATAAATTTTCCTTTTTTTTAACCCTTTCATGACTAAGCCTATTTCTGACATTTGGTGTTTACAAGTTAAAATCCGTGTTTTTTGCTAGAAAATTACTTAGAACCCCCAAACATTATATATATATATATATTTTTAGCAGAGAATCTAGAGAATAAAATGGCGATTGTTGTAATATTTTATGTCACACGGTTTTTGTGCAGCGGTGTTTTAAGCGTAACTTTTTGGGAAAAAGATAATTTCATGAATTTAAAAAAAAACGAAACAGTAAAGTTAGCCCAATTTTTTTGTATAATGTGAAAGATGATGTTACGCCGAGTAAATAGATACCAAACATGTCACGCTTTATAATTGCACGCACTCGTGGAATGGCGACAAACTCCATAAGCGACGCTTTAAAAATGTTTTTACGGTTACCAGGTTAGAGTTACGGAGGAGATCTAGTGCTAGAATTATTGCTCTCGCTCTGACGATCGTGGTGATACATCACATGTGTGATTTAAACACCGTTTACATATGCGGGCGCGACTTCCGTATGAGTCTTCTTTGTTGTGCGAGCTCACAGGGATTTTTTTTAGAGAATTAAATTGTGTTTTAAAAAAAAAAAAAAAAAATGTGATCACTTTTATTGCAGTCACAAGGAATGTAAACATCCCTTGTGACAGTAATAGGTGGTGACAGGTACTCTTTATGGAGGGATCGGGGGTCTAAAATCCCTCCTTTGTACTTCAAAGTATTCAGATCACCGAAAACGTTGTATCTGAATACTCTATATTTTTTTTAAATCCGGCGCCATTGGCAGCCAGTAAACAGGAAATGACGTCATGACGTCGCTTCCGTGTTTACATCCAGGAGACTGGAACCAAGCCATTTCCAGCTTCGTTCCAGTCTGTCACTAGCCGCCTGAAGTGGCGGATGTTCGATCGGGCTTCCCGATGGGACGGGAGGCCCGTTAAGAGTGGCGTGAGGCAGCGGGAGAGGGGACGTCCCCTCCCGCTCCTCTGGTGTAACAGCTGAGCGGCTTTTAGCTGCATCGGTTGTTATACCTGGATAGCCAATCGCCCGCTCTAAACAACAGTACAGGGATGATGCCTGCAGCTGAGAGCATCATCCTGGTATAACCCCTGAAAGCCGAGTATGCCTATCTCCGTACGCTCGGCGGGAAAATTAATATAGGAGTGGGAGACTGGTACTGGTAGTCGATGGGAGATTCAGAATCGGACAAAATAAGGCCCTTTCTATAAAATGTGAACTACATCCGTAGGAAACCATGTTAAATGGACTGTAGTGTGCTTCTGCAAAACTGAAAATGCGCTAAAAAACGCATAGGTGTGAATCAGGCCTTAGAGTAAACAATATTGAATATGCCTTGATTAGCCAGAAAACCTCTTTAGCCAGAAAAAAACCTCTGAATCCTTATTTTAACCACTTCCCCGCCACAGATATACTGTGGCAGGGCGGCCGCTCTGTGCCAGATCACATACTTAGTAGTACGTGATCTGACACTTCCGGGCGTGTGTGTGCCGCATGCAACCCGCTCCCGTTGTGATCACATACAGCGGGAGCCCAGTGGTGGGTACCGCGGACTCGATGTCCTCTGGCACCTGCTGATTTTACAGTACACAGGCAGAATGGCGATCTGCTTATGTAAACAAGGCAGACCGCCGTTCTGTCAGTAGGGAAGGTATTGATCCTGTGTTTCTGCAAAAGCACGAACACTGATCAACGTCTTCCCATAGTAAAAGCACCTTCCCCACAGTGAGAAAGCACAGGCTAGGTACACAGCCCTTTGAGCGCTCCTGATGTTAACCCCTTTCCAGCCAGTGTCATTAGTACATTGACAGAACATATTTTTTAGCACTGATCACTGTATCGGTGTCACTGGTCCCTAAAAAGTGTCAAAAGTGTCAGTTAGTATCTGATTTGTCTGCCGCAATATCGCAGTCCCACTATAAGCTGGTGATTGCCAACTTTACTAGTAAAAAAAATAAAAAAATATATATCCCATGGTTTGTAGACGCTATAACTTTTGCACATTCCAATCAATATACTTTTATTGGGATTTTTTTTTTACCACAAAAATGTAGCAAAACATATTGGCTTAAATTTTTTATTGGATATGTTTTATTGCAGAAAGTAAAAAATATAGTTTTTTTTTTTTCAAAATTTTCGGTCTTTTCTTGTTTATAGCGTAAAAAATAAAAAACGCAGAAGTGATCACATCCCACCAAAAGAAAGCTCTATTTGTGGAAAAAAAGGACATCCATTTTATTTGGGTACAGTGTTGTACGACCGCGCAATTGTCAGTTAACGTAGTGGGGGTAAGTCAATTGGTTAACATTGTTGGTGCCTAACCTTCCCTGTCTTCATGGCTTTAAACCTTGGCTATTTTCATTCCAGTGTCCAGTCAGATTGCCTACTTATCAATTGTCAAAGCCACCTTTCATTGGAATGGCAATATCAGACCTCTTGTTAGGACATATTAAAAAAAGAGCGGCTGGGATGACAGATGTAGGCAAAGAGCGGCGGCTGCTCAGCTTGTACAAAGTAATGACAGGCAGAGAGAAGGTGTCTCTGTTAGCATGTACAGTGGTGTGAAAAAGTGTTTGCCCCCTTCCTCATTTCCTGTTCCTTTGCATGTTTGTCACACCTAAGTGTTTCGGAACATCAAACCAATTTAAACAATAGTCAAGGACAACACAAGTAAACACAAAATGCAACTTGTAAATGAAGGTGTTTATTATTAAAGGTGAAAAAAAATCCAAACCATCATGGCCCTGTGTGAAAAAGTGATTGCCCCCCTTGTTAAAACATACTATAACTGTGGTTGTCCACACCTGAGTTCAATTTCTCTAGCCACACCCAGGCCTGATTATTGCCACACCTGTTCACAATCAAGGCATCACTTAAATAGGAGCTGCTTGACACAGTAAGGTCCACCAGAAGATCCTTAAAAGCTACACATCATGCCGAGACCCAAAGAAATTCAGGAACAATTGAGAAAGAAAGTAATTGAGATCTATCAGTCTGGAAAGGGTTATAAAGCAATTTCCAAAGCTTTGGGAATCCAGCGAACCACAGTGAGAGCCATTATCCACAAATGGCGAAGACATGGAACAGTGGTGAACCTTCCCAGGAGTGGCCGGCCGCCCAAAATTACCCCAAGAGCGCAGCGACGACTCATCCAAGAGGTCACAAAAGACCCCACAACAACGTCCAAGGAACTGCAGGCCTCACTTGCCTCAGTTAAGGTCAGCGTTCATGCCTCCACCATCAGGAAAAGACTGGGCAAAAATGGCCTGCATGGCAGAGTTCCAAGGAGAAAACCACTGCTGAGCAAAAAGAACATCAAAGCTCGTCTCAATTTCTCCACAACACATCTTGATGATCCCCAAGACTTTTGGGACAACATTCTGTGGACCGATGAGACAAAAGTGGAACTCTTTGGAAGGTGTGTGTCCAAGTATATCTGGCGTAGAAGGAACACTGCATTTCAGAAAAAGAACATTATACCAACAGTAAAATATGGTGGTGGTAGTGTGATGGTCTGGGGCTGTTTTGCTGCTTCAGGACCTGGAAGACTTGCCGTGATAAAAGGAACTATGAATTCTGCTGTCTACCAAGAGATCCTGAAGGAGAATGTCCGACCATCTGTTCGTGTACTCAAGCTGAAACGAACTTGGGTTCTGCAGCAGGACAATGATCCTAAACACACCAGCAAGTCCACCACCGAATGGCTGAAGAAAAACAAAATGAAGACTTTGGAGTGGCCTAGCCAAAGTCCTGACCTGAATCCTATTGAGATGTTGTGGTATGACCTTAAAAAGGCCGTTCATGCTCGAAAACCCTCTAATGTAACTGAATTAGGACAATTCTGCAAAGATGAGTGGGCCAAAATTCCTCCAGGACGCTGTAAAAGCCTCATTGCACGTTATCGCAAACGCTTGGTTGCAGTTGTTGCTGCTAAGGGTGGCCCAACCAGTTATTAGGTTTAGGGGGCAATCACTTTTTCACACAGGGCCATGATGGTTTGGATTTTTTTTCACCTTTAATAATAAACACCTTCATTTACAAATTGCATTTTGTGTTTACTTGTGTTGTCCTTGACTATTGTTTAAATTGGTTTGATGTTCCGAAACACTTAAGTGTGACAAACATGCAAAGGAACAGGAAATGAGGAAGGGGGCAAAAACTTTTTCACACCACTGTATCTGCACATCCACCAGTTACCATTTTTGGCACTGGAATCCAGTGTATGTATATGATCTCCCATGTAAGGGCCAGTTCACACCAGAACCTGTGTTCTGTGTGCGTTTCCTGCACCATCATCAAAACACACTACATTTGCGGTCTGCAGTGGGTGTCAATGTTAACTTAAAGTGGGGGGACACCCTGAAAACAAAAACTTAAAAATATGTTAGTAACCATTTAAAATGAAAAAAAAAAAAACATTTTTTTTTTTTTACTTACCAGAAATGGCTGTTGCTAGGCAGATCGTCCTAATCTGCCTCCTCCAGCTCCGCGGTGATCTTCTCTTCTTCCGTCTTCTGTTGAATGGGGCGCGATGTCTTATGGTAACTATGTCCCACAACACATCGCGTTCCCCATTCACAAATTAGAGTCGCGCATGCGCAGTCGGCCGCGCGCCGACTCACGCATGCGCAGTAGGAAACGTGAAGCCGTTTCCATTACCGAGGATGGCGGCGCTGGAACCGAATCGCAGAGGGACAGCTCGTCCTCCACGACGGACATCGCGGGCGCCCTGGGAGGGTAAGTGTACTTTTTAAAAGTCAGCAGCTACTTTTTTTTAGCTGCTGACTTTTAAAAAAAAAAAATTTGTAAGGTGAAACCCCGCTTTAAGCTGGCAATCGCAGTGTATTTCTTGCACCAGATCATATAGTACAGTGCGATCCAGTTGCTCTGTGTTTTATAAAGCAATGCATGCACTACTTTTGGCTGTGGTCCAGTGCGATTTCAGCCCATTTAAACGAATGGACTGAAATTGCACTGCACCCGGATCACATGTAAATTCCACAAGAATGCACAGCGCATTTCTTTTGCAATTAATGGTGTGAAACGGTCCTAAAGAAGGTTTTGCAGACCTTGCCTGCACTCCTTTAAAATAACCATGATTAACCACTTCAGCACCGGGCCATTTTACACCCTTCCTTACCAGAGCACTTTTTGCGATTCGGCACTGCGTCGCTTTAACTAACAATTGCGCGGTCGTGCGACATTACACCCAAACAAAATTGACGTCCTTTTTTTCCCACAAATAGAGCTTTCCTTTGGTAGTATTTGATTGCCCCTGCGGTTTTTATTTTTTGCGCTATAAACAAAAGAAGAGCGACAATTTTGAAAAAAAAAACACAATATTTTTTATTTTTTGCTATAATAAATATCCCATTTTTTAAAAAAAAAAACTATTTTTTTACTCAGTTTAGGCCGATACGTATTCTTCTACATATTTTTGGTAAAAAAAATCTCAATAAGCGTATATTGATCGGTTTGCGCAAAAGTTATAGTGTCTACAAAATAGGGGATAGATTTATTGCTTTTTTTTTTTTTACTAGTAATGGCTGCGATCTGCGATTTTTTTTTTTTTTCGTGACTGCGACATTGCGGCGGACACTTCGGACACTTTTGACACATTTTTAGAACCATTCACATTTACACAGCGATCGTTGCTATAAAATTGCATTGATTACTGTGTAAATGTGACTTGGCAGGGAAGGGGTTAACACTAGGGGGCGCTGCAGGGGTTAATGTGTTCCCTATAGGAGTGATTCGAACTGTGGGGGGAGGGGACTCACAAGGGGAGGAGACCGATCAGTGATCCTCCGTACTGGGATCACATGATCGGTCTCCTCTCCGCTGACAGGACGTGGAGCTGTGTGTTTACACACACAGCTCCACGGTCCCGCGCGGTCCCGTTGTTTTTAACGGGCAATCGCGGGTGCCCGGCGGACAACGCGCACGCCCCCCAGGCGGCCGGGAATGAGAGGACATCATATGACGCCCACCCAGGATGGGAGATCCATCTTGTGGGCGTCATATGTACATGGGCGGGTAGGGAAGTGGTTAAGGCCTGATGGCCGAAACACGTTGGATTTGTTTGACTGTTGTTCACATGCAATAATAAAACAATGTTTTAGCTGACTTCCATGGCACCTGCCTTTCTCCCTTTTTTGCATGGATTACATGGAGGCTTGCATAGACTTCCCAGGCTGAGTGCTGTGTTCTTGAGGCTCACCAGGCATTACATAGACGGCAGTAGCTTGGATGCACTTGTTACAACTCTTTTAACATTCCTTCCTGTGTTGCAGCCAATACTAAAATCTGCAGTGCCCGCAACCAGAGAGAGCTGTGGCGTCACTCAGTCACGTAACAGTGCTAGTGCCTTGCTTTTGGCTGCTAGGTGTGAACACTGTCACGGGGGAGGAAGCTGCATACTCCCACATAACCAGAAGTGACTAATGTTGATGGCTGCAATGGAGAAAGGGGTGTCAAGTAAGTGCAGGAGTCTGGTGTGATAACCTTTAGGAATATAAGGGAGTTTCATAGTTAGTAAGGTTGAATAAAGACATCAGTCCATCCAGTTCAACCTTGAGCGAGTGTCTACAATTGTCCCTATCCCTGTACATTGCACACTCACATCAGTCCCTACCCTCAAGGAGCCCACAATCCAAGGTCCCCATTCATATACTAGGGCCAATTTTTGGACATAAGCCAATTAACCTACCTGCATGTCTTTTGGAGTTGGGTTGGAGAGCTTTGCTAAGGCACATTCACTAAGGCAAAGTGATGGTCTCTCATAAAGGTTAATTGGTTAGGGTTAGGCTTTATGGAGTGAGCTTAATTTAGGTGTCAGGTGTTACAACAGGTTACATTTTCAATTAACTTTTTTTATTGAACAAAAAGCAGATGAACAAACAAAACGGCAATACATTGGTACATTGTTTTTCGTTTAACAGCGACTATACCAGTATAGACCTGTTAGTGAGAAGCATGCGAGTAGTAAACCATAGGTCATTATATAGAAATATATTTATACAGTCATGTACCAGGTACAGTGTATTACCAATCTCAGTGCAATTTATACATGGAAGGAGAGAGTAGAGATAGTCAAAGTGGGTGAAGTAGGAGAAGAAAAGGAGGGAGGGGGGGTGATGCGGCCTGGCCATCAGCTCAAGGCGGATCTTCATGTTTGTGCCATTCCTCCCAGACTTTATCATGTGCTTCATGTCTGTCCCGTAGTCTGGCTGTCATTTTTTTCCATTAATTCTATGTCTTTGATTCTGGTGTAAAGGTCTGGGCGGGAGGGTGGAGTCTGTTTTTTCCAATGGAGAGCAATCAAGCACCGTGCGGCTGTCAGGACGTGGCTAAGTCGTTTTTTGGTGTGTTTGGGGATTTTATGGGGGAAGTAGTCCTAATAAAAATGATTTTGGTGATTTAGGTATCTGTGTACAGTTTACGTGCCTCCGTCATCCGCAGCTCTCCTGTCCTCCTCCCCCCC
>CM053037.1:46355135-46404320 GCA_028564925.1 Lithobates sylvaticus | reverse complement strand
GTCTGGTACGGTTCAGGAGGGAGGGGCTGATTGATTTGATTTGGGGCTTTTTGGCTTTTGGTTTATGTTTGTCGTTTTTTGTTTTTGTTTTTTGTTTCCCTTTTTCCCCCCCTTTTGTCTTTCAGTCACACACTCTGTTTTCACCTCGTTCTCCAGCGCACATTCCACTCAGTACATGTCCTGGTCACCCCACCTGGCATTAATAATTACATATAGATGTTTAACTAATTATCTAACCTCTCCCTCTAAAGCCCCATACACACGCGCGGACAATCCGTGGACCAGGTCCGTCGGACCATGTCCGTCATACTTTGTCTGATGTTGGTTTTGCGTACACACGATCGGACAAAGTTGTCGGAAAATCCGATCATTCTGAACGTGGTGACGTTTGTTGCCTACGACGGGACTACGTAGAGGCTAGTAGCCAATAGCTTTGGTCTTGTAATGTGATCTGAGCATGCGTAGCACTTTGTCCGGTCGGACAAGCGTACACACGCTCGGATTTGGTGTGATCGGACCGGGTTGAAGGGAAATCTTTCCAGCAGGAGATAAGACTTTGTCCGACGGACAAACCGACGAACACTGTCCGATGGTGCATACACACGGTCTGATTTTTCAACAACCTTGTCCGATCGGACCAAATTGATGAAAAAGTCCGACCGTGTGTATGGGGCTTTAGCTGCTATATACTGCTCTACCCGCTAAGATACCAAGTTTTAACATAACCTTTATTCCCTTATAGACTCTTTTATTGGTGGTGCCTGCGCGCTTCTAGGCCTTTCCCAGGTTGTTCCCCTCCCCTGGTATCCCTGCTTGATTAGCGGGACTAGTAGGAGTAGAACCCCAAGCGTGTGACCTCCCGTAAGACGTGTGGCGCCCCAGGGCCTGGGTAGTGTTCGGTGGAACTTGTCTGGCGTACCCCATTTGAGTGGACGGCATCCTCCTCGCTCCAAAACAAACCCCCAGTGGGAACACCACTTACCTTTTACCTTCAGGATATACACCAGTGTGGTAAATATAAACTCCAATGTGTTTTGTCACATTCAGCTCTTTATATCGTATGAGCCTGTTTCACTTTGTAAAATGTATTTGCCACTAACACTGACATTTTATTCCTCTTTGTCTAGCAGACCTCCTTTTTTCCTCTGAGGAAGACCCTTTTCGGGTTGAAACGCGTCAGAGATATTTTTTCATGTTTACGACAGATTATGTACTGTTGTTTTGTGAATACTAGTCTGCATATTGTATATCCATGTTCCCCTGTACTTAAATGTATAGTATTTTTCTGTATTCCCATTGGAGCTCATGTTTCAATTCAATGATTTCAATAATTTTTTACAAATAAACTTTATACTTTTTTACCTACAAACTCTGACTTCCCTTCATTGTACGCTGCCTAAAACCCCCAACGTGGGGGATTGTCCCTTTTTTTGTTTCTACCCTTTAGGGGTGAGCAGCACTCTTTTTCGACCTCTGGGTCTGTGTCTTCCCCTTTGCGCTATAATTATTGGGTGGCTAAACACCCCTTCCCCTCTATGACACAAAGAGTTAAAACATGAGCTCCGGGATGTAAATTGTTTTTGTTATCTGTTTTGACACTTGGTATATAGTCCTCTCTTTTTTGCATATTGTTCTAGTATATCATTTTGAATTATATGATGAGTAATTTCCAGGGTGATGAATGGGCTACCCTCATGTTGGGGTATGAAACAGATTTTGAACAAGGTGATCGTGTTGAAACCACAATTTCCACACTCACCTCAAAGCTTACTAGAATCCTTGAACAAAAATCAGCACTATATTGGCATATAAAATCCCTTGACAGATACAGCCAAGAAAATATAAACCCCTTGGGACTTAGAGTCCAAATTTTTCCAAACTTGGACCAGATCAGTAACGAGTGCAAACTCGAATGGGAGGACAACCTAAAGAAATGCTCACAGCAAATGATGGGCATTCTTAAAAAAGAATATACCAGACAAATGCTACTCCTAGATATAGGGATCAACAATTTGGAACTAGCCCTTGGTAATACTGATAACCCAAACAATATCCCATCCATGGAAGCATTGGGATCTGTGAATCCTATGACTTCAACTACCAACCAGCATGTAACAGGACAAGCCAATGCTATGCGCCCACCCCCTTTAAACCCCACACGGGGATCCCCCTTACCCCAACCGAACAGGGGGACAGGGAATCTAGACGCTTTTGTCACACGGATCCCTCCTAATCACTCAGCGTGATTAACCTTTCCTCACACCACTTATCTGAAGCGGAATCCCATGTCCTTGCTCGAGGACTGACCTTCTGTCCACAAAACAATTTTGACCTCTTCGAAGTCGTCACAGATCTCCAACTCTTTGCGCGCAGGCTCCTACTCAAGAGCCTGCACGCAAAGACCGACATCCCTGATGACACTACCGACTGGTCTACCTTTAGCAGGAGGGAGTTTAAAGCGTTACGCGATCTTACCTTATTGTTCCAGTAGAACAATACCCTCGATCTGATAGACGAAATAGATCTAGACAGCCTGTTGGACAGTGTTAATCCACCTATATCCAATTATGATATAAAATTTAAAAAACCCTCCTCGAAGTTTCCCCCCCTAAGCCTAAGTTCTAGTATCGACACTTTTGTCAAACAGACCACTCGTGACATATCCAAGATTTCATGTAAGAAAACACACCCCTACAACCTAACCAAAAAGGAATCTAAAGCCCTTGAGGCGTTACGGCTTAATACCAGTATTACCATAAAATCCTCAGACAAGGGGGGCAACGTAGTCGTTATGGACAATGCCAATTATGTAGAGATGTGCCAAAGGATCTTGGACAACAAGGATTGGTACAAACCAATCCCATTAAAGCAAATACAAGCATACTATAGTAAATTTTATGATCTAGTTGATTCGGCATTCGGCAGAGGAGCTATCACTCAGAACATCTATGAATTCATTAGGACTAAATATCCCAAAGTAGCAACCTTTTATAGCCTGCCAAAAATACACAAACGTATGGCCCAACCCCCCGGACGCCCCATTGTTTCCGGTAGAGGCAACATTTCGGAAAATTTAAGTAAAGTTATAGATTCCTATCTCCAACCCTTTGTTACGTCCTTGCCCTCCTTTTTGAAGGACACTATACACCTATTACAGACTATCAATACTACAACTTTATCCACCAAATCCATCCTAGTGGCTATTGATGTCGAAGCACTCTATAGCTCGATCCCCCATAACAAGGGAGTCGCTGACATACGGAGAATCTTAACACTGAATCCGAAATATGAAGATTCACTGAATGAGTTCATTATTGACGGATTGGGATACATGTTACATCATAACTTTTTCATGTTCAACAGTTCCCACTTCCTCCAGGTACAGGGCGTGGCCATGGGCACCTGCTGTGCCCCGGCCTACGCCAATCTGTACCTGGGGGAGTGGGAACAATCACTCCTGGACGACGGGGACCTCGTCATGTACACTAGCCACATTACCGTATGGCTACGGTACATCGACGACGTCCTTGTCGTCTGGGATGGACCTGAGGATCTATTACTAGAATTTTTTGCTCACCTTAACCACAATGAGCACAATCTTAAATTCACCATGACACATGACCGGATCAACTTACCTTTCTCGATGTACTGATTGGTCGCTCCTCCGACAACTCCCCTTATACCACCCTTTATCGGAAAGACACTGCGGGAAATACAATTCTCCATGCGGAGAGTTTCCACCCGCTTACACTCAAACGGTCTATCCCTTATGGCCAATACTTGCGCCTACGTAGGAACTGTTCCAATGATATACTCTTCAACACTGAGGCTGGTCAACTCCAGTCCAGATTACTGGCACGTGGATATAGCCGGTCGTGCCTGCGCAGGGCTTACAACCGTACCCTTGCGCAGTCCCGACCAAGCCTACTCGCACCAAAGAAGGCCAAAAATGACCCTGGTGCGGAATCCACCAGGATCATCATGAGATTTTCCAAACAGCACGACATCATTAGAAAAATTATCTCACGGTATTGGTCTATCTTAAAAGATGACCCAAAAATCAGTCAATTTCTCCCTGATAGCCCCGCAATAACCTTTAGACGGGCCATTTCATTACGTGATCGACTCGTACAAAGTGAATATAGAAACGAGACCAAAAGGCTTAAACACTGCTCTACCCTGGGTACCTTCCCCTGTAGTCACTGTTCAGTATGCAAATATGTAAAACGTGAAAAAACGTTTCCCCTTCCCAATGGGGCAACTTTTCATCCATTTCACTTTGTGAACTGTCAAACGAAAGGGATTGTTTACATCATGTTATGTGAATGTGGTGCGTTTTACATAGGGAAGACGAAACAGGAGCTCCACAAACGCATGTCCAAACACATTTATTGCATGCAGATTGGCAATCACTACCTACCCCTAGGACGGCATGTGGTAACCGTACATAACTATGTGATGCCCACTGTCGCATTCGCCGCTCTCGATCGGATTCATATACCCGACCGAGGCGGCGACTGGAACAAAATACTCCTTCAGTGCGAACAGAGGTGGATCCATAGACTCAATGCCACAGTGGCGCCGGGCCTAAATGAGTCCATCTCTTTCGCTCCCTTTCTAAAAGGTTTTGTTTCTGGCAAAACCCAATAAGGGCACTTATTTGTAAATTATCCCTTGTGGTTCACCCCAGTCCACCCCATTAGTGCCCCCTTTGTTGGACATTTCGTTGTTGCAGCTCCTGTTTCGCCTCCCCTACCTCATCATTCCTCTTCTCTTTCTTTTCCTCCATGATAGCCCAAAAACATAGAGATCTCTCTATCAATAAAGATATTGTGAACTCCTTTTTTCCCCCTGGATATACTCTATATTCTTATTTAACTGAACCTTCAATGCAATACAGTATTATGTCTACAATATTCTACTTGTATTATGTTTCTCATTTGGATGAGGACATAGAATGAGACCGTACCAAGTTGCATACAGCTAAAATGACAGTTCCTAACCGGAGTTTTGTGTATATATATGATGTACATCTACTAAATGTTTCCTATGTATAGTTTTGTACAAACTAAAGTATGTAATATATATTAACATAATCTGTGAAAATACCCTTGTTTTATGTTTTCCATACTTGAATAAGTCAGAGTTGTTTGTGATTTATGATAATAACTGAGCCATTTGTCAATGACCTTCCTGCGGCCTGGTTGATGCTGTGGTCCACCTGTCACCGTAGTTCTTTCACTGTTTCTTTTGCACCATTTAATTTACTTCATTCTACAAGTTACATTTTGTCTATTTTTAATTTTATTTATTTATTTTTACATTTATTTTAATTTATTTTATTTTATTTTATTTTATTTTATCATACCATACCTTTTCATTGATCATTATTATTATTATTTTTTCTTTTGCCCTTACTCCAGCTCAACATCTTTCTACCATCTCTCTACCGCAGGCTGACTAGGTTGGGGCAGGGAGGATATTTGTCCACCACTGGGGACTGCCTGACTCCGCCGTGCCATCTGGGTCCCTAGGTGGTGCCATCACGCCTTCCCGACGAGGGTAAGGAGCGACGCCATGTTCCACCAACAAGCGCCTCCTCTTTCTCCACGATCGACGCACCTGGGCTGGTCCCGTGCGATCGACCGTTGGAATACCCTCGTCGGCGGCGTTCCTGGACATCCCTGGACGACGCTTGCCATTGCGCACGCGCGGGACGCCGCTGGTGCGCATGACGAACGTACGTCACGTGGTTTACGTCAGGGATGACGTCAATTACGGGCCACAAGATGGCCGCCAGGAACGCCGGGGACGCCACACGAGGCCTGCCCGTTTGGCGGCCGCCCCACCTGAAGGAGGGCCTACTCTGCGCAGACACCCACCTACCAATAGAGTCAGTTTCTGCTGACTGTTTCCGGTGACACACTTCCGGCCACCAGCAATTATCCTCAACCCATAAAAGGATCACCAAACACTAGATCACACCACTGCCTCCCTAACAGGACCAGACTACCACCGAGAACGATATGCGGTAAGCATGGACATTGTCTGATGGTTATATCCATCACTCTATTCCCGCAGACCCCCCTGTGGTTCCTACAGGACAGCCTTGCTGTATATGCGATCATTAGATTTTTTGTTTGATCCTACTGATCACCATTACCCTTTGTTTTCAGCTAATCGATCTAACAGTCCCCCTACACTATCACTATATTAGTGATTTAAGACTGGGGGTCTTTCTCAGAACGTACCATCGGCTATTGTGATATAACCCCATGGTCAGCAGCCTGTGGCACTATTCCAGCATCTCCTCACCCCAGGTAGGACTATAATTCCAGCTCATGCACACACACAACACTTCATTACTAATATCCCACATTTTGAACATGTAGAACCGGCACCACTCACTTCTTCACACCCCACCCCAACACTCCCCTTCCCCCTATCCCCGCCCCCCCCCCTTCCCCCTTTCCCTTACTTTTCCCCCTTATTTTCTCCTTCTCATTCCCCCTTCCCTCCCCCCCCTTTCTCTCTCTTCTCCTTTTCCTTCGTTTCCCCCATCTCCCCCGTTCCCTTTTCTACCCCCCTCCCTTCCTTTTCCCCCCCCCCTCCTCTTTCCCCTTTCCCCTTTTCCTTCCCCGGTTTCCCCACCGTCCCCCTTTTCCCTCCCTTCTTCGTTTCCTTTCCTCCCTTTCCATCACCACTTCCTTTCCTGCATCTAACCCCACATCACCCCCCACTCACTCCCCTCAACACTTTCCCCTATCCCTTCACTTCTTCACACACCACACCTACACATCTTTGCCCCATCACAATTTTGCACTTCAATTTCTCCTTTCTCCCCGAGGGGAGTCTTTGTCCTCTGGGCTGATTGATTTGATTTGGGGCTTTTTGGCTTTTGGTTTATGTTTGTCGTTTTTTGTTTTTGTTTTTTGTTTCCTTTTTTCCCCCCCTTTTGTCTTTCAGTCACACACTCTGTTTTTACCTCGTTCTCCAGCGCACATTCCACTCAGTACATGTCCTGGTCACCCCACCTGGCATTAATAATTACATATAGATGTTTAACTAATTATCTAACCTCTCCCTCTTAGCTGCTATATATTGCTCTACCCGCTAAGATACCAAGTTTTAACATAACCTTAATTCCCTTATAGACTCTTTTATTGGTGGTGCCTGCGCGCTTCTAGGCCTTTCCCAGGTTGTTCCCCTCCCCTGGTATCCCTGCTTGATTAGCGGGACTAGTAGGAGTAGAACCCCAAGCGTGTGACCTCCCGTAAGACGTGTGGCGCCCCAGGGCCTGGGTAGTGTTCGGTGGAACTTGTCTGGCGTACCCCATTTGAGTGGACGGCATCCTCCTCGCTCCAAAACAAACCCCCAGTGGGAACACCACTTACTTTTTACCTTCAGGATATACACCAGTGTGGTAAATATAAACTCCAATGTGTTTTGTCACATTCAGCTCTTTATATCGTATGAGCCTGTTTCACTTTGTAAAATGTATTTGCCACTAACACTGACATTTTATTCCTCTTTGTCTAGCAGACCTCCTTTTTCCCTCTGAGGAAGACCCTTTTCGGGTTGAAACGCGTCAGGGATATTTTTTCATGTTTACGACTAGGGATGGGCCCGGTGCTCGATGCGAACCCACGTTCGCATCGAGCACCGGGCGTTCGCTCGCTCGGCGAGCCCAGAACTATTTTGGCTGCTCGCATCACGTTCGTGTGATGCGAGCGGCCCCGCAATGCATTGCGGCCGGCGCGGCCGGCGCAGTGCATTGCTGGCTGATGATTGGCCAAGCATGCACTGTGACCCCGCATGCTTGGCCAATCACAGCCCCGGAAACTCGAAGAGCCATAATTGGCTACAGGCAGGACGCCTGTAGCCAATTACAGCTCAGGGGCTGTAGTACACGCCCCCCCCTATAAAAGGCCGCCACGCCGTCTGCGCCGGTCACATGCTGTTCCGGCGCAGATTGAGCAGGCTGATTCTGTGACACTCTGCTGGATTTAGTTAGGTAGAGAGATTCACTTACAGAGATTGAGTTAGATAGATTCAGTTACAAAGATTGATTGAGAAAGAGGGGCTTGTAGTGTGTTCGTGGCAGGCAGGCAGAGCTCCTATATTTTGTTACCAGAAGCACCTATAGGACTTGTAGTGTGTTCGTGGCAGGCAGGCAGAGCTCCTATATTTTGTTACCAGAAGCACCTATAGGACTTGTAGTGTGTTCGTGGCAGGCAGGCAGAGCTCCTATATTTTGTTCCCAGAAGCACCTATAGGACTTGTAGTGTGTTAGTCCCATCACACACACAGAGCTATATTTTGTTCCCAGAAGCACCTATAGGACTTGAAGTGTGTTAGTCCCATCACACACACAGAGCTATATTTTGTTCCCAGAAGCACCTATAGGACTTGAAGTGTGTTAGTCCCATCACACACACAGAGCTATATTTTCTTCCCAGAGGCACCTATAGGACTTGAAGTGTGTTAGTCCCATCACACACACAGAGCTATATTTTGTTCCCAGAGGCACCTATAGGACTTGAAGTGTGTTAGTCCCATCACACACACAGAGCTATATTTTGTTCCCAGAAGCACCTATAGGACTTGAAGTGTGTTAGTCCCATCACACACACAGAGCTATATTTTGTTCCCAGAAGCACCTATAGGACTTGAAGTGTGTTAGTCCCATCACACACACAGAGCTATATTTTGTTCCCAGAAGCACCTATAGGACTTGAAGTGTGTTAGTCCCATCACACACACAGAGCTATATTTTGTTCCCAGAAGCACCTATAGGACTTGAAGTGTGTTAGTCCCATCACACACACAGAGCTATATTTTGTTCCCAGAAGCACCTATAGGACTTGAAGTGTGTTAGTCCCATCACACACACAGAGCTATATTTTGTTCCCAGAAGCACCTATAGGACTTGAAGTGTGTTAGTCCCATCACACAGACCTTTATTTCCTTCCCAGAAGCACCTATAGGACTTGAAGTGTGTTAGTCCCATCACACACACAGAGCTATATTTTGTTCCCAGAAGCACCTATAGGACTTGAAGTGTGTTAGTCCCATCACACAGACCTTTATTTCCTTCCCAGAAGCACCTATAGGACTTGAAGTGTGTTAGTCCCATCACACACACAGAGCTATATTTTGTTCCCAGAAGCACCTATAGGACTTGAAGTGTGTTAGTCCCATCACACACACAGAGCTATATTTTGTTCCCAGAAGCACCTATAGGACTTGAAGTGTGTTAGTCCCATCACACAGACCTTTATTTCCTTCCCAGAAGCACCTATAGGACTTGAAGTGTGTTAGTCCCATCACACACACAGAGCTATATTTTGTTCCCAGAAGCACCTATAGGACTTGAAGTGTGTTAGTCCCATCACACACACAGAGCTATATTTTCTTCCCAGAGGCACCTATAGGACTTGAAGTGTGTTAGTCCCATCACACACACAGAGCTATATTTTGTTCCCAGAGGCACCTATAGGACTTGAAGTGTGTTAGTCCCATCACACACACAGAGCTATATTTTGTTCCCAGAAGCACCTATAGGACTTGAAGTGTGTTAGTCCCATCACACACACAGAGCTATATTTTGTTCCCAGAAGCACCTATAGGACTTGAAGTGTGTTAGTCCCATCACACACACAGAGCTATATTTTGTTCCCAGAAGCACCTATAGGACTTGAAGTGTGTTAGTCCCATCACACACACAGAGCTATATTTTGTTCCCAGAAGCACCTATAGGACTTGAAGTGTGTTAGTCCCATCACACACACAGAGCTATATTTTGTTCCCAGAAGCACCTATAGGACTTGAAGTGTGTTAGTCCCATCACACACACAGAGCTATATTTTGTTCCCAGAAGCACCTATAGGACTTGAAGTGTGTTAGTCCCATCACACAGACCTTTATTTCCTTCCCAGAAGCACCTATAGGACTTGAAGTGTGTTAGTCCCATCACACACACAGAGCTATATTTTGTTCCCAGAAGCACCTATAGGACTTGAAGTGTGTTAGTCCCATCACACACACAGAGCTATATTTTCTTCCCAGAAGCACCTATAGGACTTGAAGTGTGTTAGTCCCATCACACACACAGAGCTATATTTTGTTCCCAGAGGCACCTATAGGACTTGAAGTGTGTTAGTCCCATTACACACACAGAGCTATATTTTCTTCCAGAAGCACCTATAGGACTTGAAGTGTGTTAGTCCCATCACACACACAGAGCTATATTTTGTTCCCAGAAGCACCTATAGGACTTGAAGTGTGTTAGTCCCATCACACACACAGAGCTATATTTTGTTCCCAGAAGCACCTATAGGACTTGAAGTGTGTTAGTCCCATCACACACACAGAGCTATATTTTGTTCCCAGAAGAACCTATAGGACTTGAAGTGTGTTAGTCCCATCACACACACAGAGCTATATTTTGTTCCCAGAAGCACCTATAGGACTTGAAGTGTGTTAGTCCCATCACACACACAGAGCTATATTTTGTTCCCAGAAGCACCTATAGGACTTGAAGTGTGTTAGTCCCATCACACACACAGAACTATATTTTGTTCCCAGAAGCACCTATAGGACTTGAAGTGTGTTAGTCCCATCACACAGACCTTTATTTCCTTCCCAGAAGCACCTATAGGACTTGAAGTGTGTTAGTCCCATCACACACACAGAGCTATATTTTGTTCCCAGAAGCACCTATAGGACTTGAAGTGTGTTAGTCCCATCACACACACAGACCTTTATTTTCTTCCCAGAAGCACCTATAGGACTTGAAGTGTGTTAGTCCCATCACACACACAGAGCTATATTTTGTTCCCAGAAGCACCTATAGGACTTGAAGTGTGTTAGTCCCATCACACAGACCTTTATTTCCTTCCCAGAAGCACCTATAGGACTTGAAGTGTGTTAGTCCCATCACACACACAGAGCTATATTTTGTTCCCAGAAGCACCTATAGGACTTGAAGTGTGTTAGTCCCATCACACACACAGAGCTATATTTTGTTCCCAGAAGCACCTATAGGACTTGAAGTGTGTTAGTCCCATCACACAGACCTTTATTTCCTTCCCAGAAGCACCTATAGGACTTGAAGTGTGTTAGTCCCATCACACACACAGAGCTATATTTTGTTCCCAGAAGCACCTATAGGACTTGACGTGTGTTAGTCCCATCACACACACAGAGCTATATTTTCTTCCCAGAAGCACCTATAGGACTTGAAGTGTGTTAGTCCCATCACACACACAGAGCTATATTTTGTTCCCAGAGGCACCTATAGGACTTGAAGTGTGTTAGTCCCATTACACACACAGAGCTATATTTCCTTCCCAGAAGCACCTATAGGACTTGAAGTGTGTTAGTCCCATCACACACACAGAGCTATATTTTGTTCCCAGAAGCACCTATAGGACTTGAAGTGTGTTAGTCCCATCACACAGACCTTTATTTCCTTCCCAGAAGCACCTATAGGACTTGAAGTGTGTTAGTCCCATCACACACACAGAGCTATATTTTGTTCCCAGAAGCACCTATAGGACTTGAAGTGTGTTAGTCCCATCACACACACAGAGCTATATTTTGTTCCCAGAAGAACCTATAGGACTTGAAGTGTGTTAGTCCCATCACACACACAGAGCTATATTTTGTTCCCAGAAGCACCTATAGGACTTGAAGTGTGTTAGTCCCATCACACACACAGAGCTATATTTTGTTCCCAGAAGCACCTATAGGACTTGAAGTGTGTTAGTCCCATCACACACACAGACCTTTATTTTCTTCCCAGAAGCACCTATAGGACTTGAAGTGTGTTAGTCCCATCACACAGAGCTCCTCTATTTTCTTTGCAGAAGCACCCATAGGACTTCTAGTGTGTTAGTGGCATCACACAGAGCTCCTATATATTCTTCTCAGCAGCACCCACAGGACTTCTAGTGTGTTAGTGGCATCACACAGAGCTCCTCTATTTTCTTTGCAGAAGCACCCACAGGACTTCTAGTGTGTTAGTGGCATCACACAGAGCTCCTCTATTTTCTTTGCAGAAGCACCCACAGGACTTCTAGTGTGTTAGTGGCATCACACAGAGCTCCTCTATTTTCTTTGCAGAAGCACCCATAGGACTTCTAGTGTGTTAGTGGCATCACACAGAGCTCCTATATATTCTTCTCAGCAGCACCCACAGGACTTCTAGTGTGTTAGTGGCATCACACAGAGCTCCTCTATTTTCTTTGCATAAGCACCCACAGGACTTCTAGTGTGTTAGTGGCATCACACAGAGCTCCTCTATTTTCTTTGCATAAGCACCCACAGGACTTCTAGTGTGTTAGTGGCATCACACAGAGCTCCTATATATTCTTCTCAGCAGCACCCACAGGACTTCTAGTGTGTTAGTGGCATCACACAGAGCTCCTCTATTTTCTTTGCATAAGCACCCACAGGACTTCTAGTGTGTTAGTGGCATCACACAGAGCTCCTCTATTTTCTTTGCAGAAGCACCCATAGGACTTCTAGTGTGTTAGTGGCATCACACAGAGCTCCTATATATTCTTCTCAGCAGCACCCACAGGACTTCTAGTGTGTTAGTGGCATCACACAGAGCTCCTCTATTTTCTTTGCAGAAGCACCCACAGGACTTCTAGTGTGTTAGTGGCATCACACAGAGCTCCTCTATTTTCTTTGCAGAAGCACCCACAGGACTTCTAGTGTGTTAGTGGCATCACACAGAGCTCCTCTATTTTCTTTGCATAAGCACCCACAGGACTTCTAGTGTGTTAGTGGCATCACACAGAGCTCCTCTATTTTCTTTGCAGAAGCACCCATAGGACTTCTAGTGTGTTAGTGGCATCACACAGAGCTCCTATATATTCTTCTCAGCAGCACCCACAGGACTTCTAGTGTGTTAGTGGCATCACACAGAGCTCCTCTATTTTCTTTGCAGAAGCACCCATAGGACTTCTAGTGTGTTAGTGGCATCACACAGAGCTCCTATATATTCTTCTCAGCAGCACCCACAGGACTTCTAGTGTGTTAGTGGCATCACACAGAGCTCCTCTATTTTCTTTGCAGAAGCACCCACAGGACTTCTAGTGTGTTAGTGGCATCACACAGAGCTCCTCTATTTTCTTAGCAGAAGCACCCATAGGACTTCTAGTGTGTTAGTGGCATCACACAGAGCTCCTCTATTTTCTTTGCAGAAGCACCCACAGGACTTCTAGTGTGTTAGTGGCATCACACAGAGCTCCTCTATTTTCTTAGCAGAAGCACCCATAGGACTTCTAGTGTGTTAGTGGCATCACACAGAGCTCCTCTATTTTCTTTGCAGAAGCACCCACAGGACTTCTAGTGTGTTAGTGGCATCACACAGAGCTCCTCTATTTTCTTTGCATAAGCACCCACAGGACTTCTAGTGTGTTAGTGGCATCACACAGAGCTCCTCTATTTTCTTTGCAGAAGCACCCATAGGACTTCTAGTGTGTTAGTGGCATCACACAGAGCTCCTATATATTCTTCTCAGCAGCACCCACAGGACTTCTAGTGTGTTAGTGGCATCACACAGAGCTCCTCTATTTTCTTTGCAGAAGCACCCACAGGACTTCTAGTGTGTTAGTGGCATCACACAGAGCTCCTCTATTTTCTTTGCAGAAGCACCCACAGGACTTCTAGTGTGTTAGTGGCATCACACAGAGCTCCTCTATTTTCTTTGCATAAGCACCCACAGGACTTCTAGTGTGTTAGTGGCATCACACAGAGCTCCTCTATTTTCTTTGCAGAAGCACCCATAGGACTTCTAGTGTGTTAGTGGCATCACACAGAGCTCCTATATATTCTTCTCAGCAGCACCCACAGGACTTCTAGTGTGTTAGTGGCATCACACAGAGCTCCTCTATTTTCTTTGCAGAAGCACCCATAGGACTTCTAGTGTGTTAGTGGCATCACACAGAGCTCCTATATATTCTTCTCAGCAGCACCCACAGGACTACCGACTACAATGGCTGGAAGACCGCCAAGGGGAGGCAGAGCGTGCAGAGCCAAGAACACAGGGCAGGCAGGCTCTGTTTCTAGTGGACGTGGCCGTGGACGTGGACGTGGTCGTGCATCGTCATCAGCACGTGGCCATGGGACACGCGCGTCTTTGTTTTCGGCAGCTGGACATGTGGAGCCGCATCATGCTGAAGGCTTGGTAGAATGGATGACCAAGCCCTCCTCATCCTCCTCATCCTCTCTCACCCAGGCTCAGGGTACTGACAGAGCATCATCAGCCACCCCTTCCCTAGACCCACCATGTCCTCCTGAGGAGTCCCCCGAACTCTTTGAGCACAGTGTTGGGTACATGCTCCAGGAGGATGCCCAACGATTCGAAGGCTCGGATGACGATACCCAGCTTGAGGAATCTGGCAGTACTGTTCCACCAGCTGCAGCTTACTGCCAGGTTTGCTCTAGTGGTGAAGAGGGAGGGGATGATGAGGTCACTGACTCCACGTGGGTGCCTCAAGGGAGAGAGGATGAGGAGGAGGACGAGGAGGAGGAGGATGCGGCGTCACATGTCCAACGAGGCAGGATGCCCCCTGGAGGCCAGGTAGAGGCCAGCACAGCAACTGTACAACACCGCAGAGCTCCGCCTGTGCAGGGCGCTGCCTCTGCACGTTATCAGAAAAGTTCTTTGGTGTGGGCCTTTTTTGAGACGAGTGCAGCAGATCGCACCACTGCTATTTGCAATATTTGTCTCAAGCGTATCTCGCGTGGCCAAAACATCAGCCGCTTGGGCACGACAAGCATGACCAGACATATGGCGACCTGCCATGCAGCTCGTTGGCAGGCACACATAAAAGACCCACACCAAAGAACTAAGCGGACCTCTCCTTGCTCCTCCTCAGCTGGGATCTCCATCCCCACTACACCTTCAGTCCTCTCTGAAAGCTGCTCTGAGAGGACTGAAGGTGTAGAATTAGGTGTGTCACAACCAAGTACTTGCAGTACACCGACGTCCGATTGCAGCAGGCAAATTTCCCTGCCCCAGCTGCTGGACCGTAGAAAGAAGTACACTCCCAGCCATCCACATGCCCAGCGGTTGAATGCTAGCCTTGCTAAATTGCTAGCACTTCAACTGCTGCCTTTTCAGTTGGTAGACTCGGCCCCCTTCCGTGAGTTTGTTCAATGTGCGGTTCCTCAGTGGCAGGTTCCCAAACGCCACTTTTTCTCGCGGAAGGCGATTCCGTCTCTCTACCGGCATGTGGAGGGCAATGTCCATGCCTCGCTGGACAGGGCGGTCAGCGGTAAGGTGCATATTACCGCTGACTCATGGTCCAGCAGGCATGGACAGGGACGGTACCTTTCTTTCACGGCCCATTGGGTCACTCTATTGGCAGCTGGGAGGGATGCAGGACAAGGTGCAGTAGTGTTGGAGGTTGTTCCGCCACCACGCCTCCAAAACGCGACTACTGCTACTGGTTGTGACACACCTCTCTCCTCCACCCCCTCCTCTTCTTCTTCCTCCAGTGCTCTGTCCTTGGAACCAGCGGTGCTCCGTAGGCGTACAAGGGGCTACGCAAGTACGCAGGCAAAAAGATGCCATGCCGTGCTTGCGCTGGTGTGTTTGGGGGACAGGAGCCACACTGGGCCAGAGGTTCTGGCAGCTCTGCAGGGGCAGGCCGAGAGGTGGTTGACGCCACGTCAGCTTAAGCCAGGAATGGTCGTTTCTGACAATGGCACCAACCTCCTCTCCGCCCTGCGACAGGGGCAGCTCACCCATGTGCCCTGCATGGCTCACGTCCTCAACCTGGTGGTGCAGCGGTTCTTGGGCAGGTTCCCAGGCTTACAGGATGTCCTGAGGCAGGCCAGGAAAGTCTGTGTGCATTTCCGCCGATCTTATAATGCCAGTGCTCGGCTGACTGAGCTGCAAAAGGAGCTGAACCTGCCCAAGAACCGCCTAATATGTGACATGCCCACCAGGTGGAACTCAACGTTGGCCATGCTGCAGCGACTGCACACGCAGCAGAGGGCCATCAATGAGTACCTTTGCGACTACGGCACCAGGACAGGGTCAGGGGAGCTTGGCTTTTTTTCCCCACGTCAGTGGAGCATGATCAGGGATGCATGCACTGTCCTCTCACCATTTGAGGAGGCCACGAGGATGGTGAGCAGTGATAGTGCATGCATCAGTGACACTGTCCCTCTTGTCCACCTGTTGGAGCATACGCTGCGTGGGATAATGGACAGGGCACTTGAGGCAGAACAGAGGCAGGAAGAGGAGGACTTCCTTGCCTCTCAAGGCCCCCTTTATCCGGACAGTGTTCCTTCTGTCCCACCCATCACACAGGAAGAGGATGAGGAGGAGGAGGAGGAGGATTGTGTGAGCATGGAGGTGGAGCCTGGCACTCAGCATCAGCAGCAGCAGTCTTTTAGGGATGATGTACAGTCCCAACAAACCAGTGGACTTGTACGTGGCTGGGAGGAGGTGGCTGGCGATCATGTCATCCTCAGTGACCCAGAAGACTCCGGACCGAATGCCTCAGCTAACCTACGCTGCATGGCCTCCCTGATCCTGCAAAGCCTGCGGAAGGATCCTCGTGTTCTTCGGATCAAGGAGAGGGACCATTACTGGCTGGCCACTCTCCTTGATCCGCGGTACAAGGGTAAGGTTGCGGACCTTATCTTGCCGTCGCAGAGGGAGCAGAGGATGAGACATCTCAGGGAGGCCTTGCAGAAAGGTCTGTGCAACGCGTTCCCAGAAACTGGGAGGCTACAAACTCCTGGTCCTGGGCGACGAGTTGCTGAGGCTTCGGTCAGTGGCAGAAGGAGTGGTGGGGAAGGTGGACGTCTGACCGATGCGTTCAGACAATTTTTTAGTCCGCAGCCCCAAGGTATGATCGGTTCCAGCAACCATCGCCAGCGTCTGATATACATGGTGCAGGAATACCTTGGGGCAAGGTCAGACTTGGACACCTTTCCCACCGAAAATCCTCTGGCTTACTGGGTCCTGAGGATGGATCACTGGCCAGAGCTTGCACAGTATGCAATTGAGCTACTGGCCTGTCCTGCCTCCAGCGTTCTTTCCGAACGCACATTCAGTGCTGCTGGAGGATTTGTGACTGATCATAGGGTGCGCCTGTCCACCGCCTCGGTTGATCGACTGACATTCATCAAAATGAATCAGTCTTGGATCACCACCAGCTACCAGGCACCTGAGGCGGATATAACCGAATAATTTTTAATGTCACATCCCTTCAAGACTGCCTATGCTGATGCTGAGTGACTGTCCTCTTATGTTCACTGACTATCCTCTTCCTCCTCCTCAATGATCCATGCCACCACACCAGTGCCTAAGGCACAATTTTTCAGCCCCTGTTTAACAGGGGCGTGTACTTCCAATTTTTTAAAAAAATGCTTCGCAACACGTGTGACTGCTGTGCTCCAAGTACAGTCTCTGTGAGGGGTTGCAGTGTTGTGGCACCAGCACCAGTGCCTAAGGCACAATTTTTCAGCCCCTGTTTAACAGGGGCGGGTACTTACAATTTTTTAAAAAAATGCTTCGCAACACGTGTGACTGCTGTGCTCCAAGTACAGTATCTGTGAGGGCCGGGTTGCAGTGTTGTGGCACCAGCACCAGTGCCTAAGGCACAATTTTTCAGCCCCTGTTTAACAGGGGCGGGTACTTACAATTTTTTAAAAAAATGCTTCGCAACACGTGTGACTGCTGTGCTCCAAGTACAGTATCTGTGAGGGCCGGGTTGCAGTGTTGTGGCACCAGCACCAGTGCCTAAGGCACAATTTTTCAGCCCCTGTTTAACAGGGGCGGGTACTTACAATTTTTTAAAAAAATGCTTCGCAACACGTGTGACTGCTGTGCTCCAAGTACAGTATCTGTGAGGGCCGGGTTGCAGTGTTGTGGCACCAGCACCAGTGCCTAAGGCACAATTTTTCAGCCCCTGTTTAACAGGGGCGGGTACTTACAATTTTTTAAAAAAATGCTTCGCAACACGTGTGACTGCTGTGCTCCAAGTACAGTATCTGTGAGGGCCGGGTTGCAGTGTTGTGGCACCAGCACCAGTGCCTAAGGCACAATTTTTCAGCCCCTGTTTTAACAGGGGCGGGTACTTACAATTTTTAAAAAAAATGCTTCGCTAAACGTGTGACTGCTGTGCTCCAAGTACAGTATCTGTGAGGGCCGGGTTGCAGTGTTGTGGCACCAGCACCAGTGCCTAAGGCACAATTTTTCAGCCCCTGTTTAACAGGGGCGTGTACTTCCAATTTTTTAAAAAAATGCTTCGCAACACGTGTGACTGCTGTGCTCCAAGTACAGTCTCTGTGAGGGGTTGCAGTGTTGTGGCACCAGCACCAGTGCCTAAGGCACAATTTTTCAGCCCCTGTTTAACAGGGGCGGGTAATTACAAATCTTGATCTAATAGTTCACAGCAGGGCCCATTCCTGCGCCCACCAAGAGTAACTATGAGGGCCTGCAGTCTTGTGGCAACACCGTCCACCACCACCGCCAAAGGCCCAATTTTTCTGCCCTGTTCATCAGGTGCTTGCAATTACAAATCTTGATCTAATAACTCACAGCAGGGCCCATTCCTGCGCCCACCAAGAGTAACTATGAGGGCCTACAGTCTTGTGGCAACACCGTCCACCACCACCGCCAAAGGCCCAATTTTTCTGCCCTGTTCATCAGGTGCTTGCAATTACAAATCTTGATCTAATAACTCACAGCAGGGCCCATTCCTGCGCCCACCAAGAGTAACTGTGAGAGCTTACAGTCTTGTGGCAACACCGTCCACCACCACCACCACCCCCAATTTTTCTGCCCTGTTCAACAGGTGCATGCAATTACAAATCTTGATCTATTAACTCATAGCAGGGCCCATTCCTGTGCCCACCAGTCTTGTGGCTGCACCAACATCTAATAGGGCAAATTTCTGCAGAGTATATACGCCAGGCCCCTACTTTCAAACATCCAACTTACAAACGACTCCTACTTGCAAATGGAAAGAGAAAACAGGAAGTGAGAGGAAATCTACCCCTAGGAAGGGAAATTCTATCCTGTTAGATTTAATTTGGGAAAAAGGTATCTCCTCTCTACTGATACTTTATCACCAATCCTTGTTTCAATTAAAACCCCACTTTTCCAAAAACATTTGTCATTGGGACGGAAAGTGAGGTGACATGTTCTGAACAGATGTGCAAAGACAGCAAATGTTACAGGGGTGATAACCCCTCCCTATGTTCTCCAAAAAGCTTAAAAATAGATTTTTTTGGGATGGAGCTACACTTCATAATGTACCTGTTCAGATTCTACTTAAGAACAAACCTAAAGCCGCAAGTGGTTTTAAATGGCTTCTTTTTTTCCTTTACAAATGTCATTTTGTGCAAGGACAGTTCTAAACACGGGAAACACATGCCACTTCACAGGCATACTTTAGACACCCCCCAGGTACCATATTTAAAGGAAAATTTCACTTTTTTTTTTTCACTTTATGCATCATTAAAATGACTGCTCCCGAAAAAACGTTAGTTTTTAAAAGTTCTTTTTGCATTGATATATGTCCCCTGGGGCAGGACCCGGGTCCCCAAACCTGTTTTATGACATTAACATGCATATTGGCCGTTGTAATTAGCACTTTTGATTTCGAACGTTCGCGTCCATTATAACGTATAGGGTTCGAAAATTCGCGCGAACTTTCGGTCCGTTCGAAGGTTCTGGTTCGAACCGAACCCGGGGGTGTTCGGCTCATCCCTATTTACGACAGATTATGTACTGTTGTTTTGTGAATACTAGTCTGCATATTTTATATCCATGTTCCCCCTGTACTTAAATGTATAGTATTTTTCTGTATTCCCATTGGAGCTCATGTTTCAATTCAATGATTTCAATCATTTTTTACAAATAAACTTTATACTTTTTTACCTACAAACTCTGACTTCCCTTCATTGTACGCTGCCTAAAAACCCCAACGTGGGGGATTGTCCCTTTTTTTGTTTCTACCCTTTAGGGGTGAGCAGCACTCTTTTTCGACCTCTGGGTCTGTGTCTTCCCCTTTGCGCTTCCTCCATCTTCTTCCTTCTCCGATCCTCTGCTTCTTGCTCCGGTGTTCTCGTCCGGCATCTTCCTCCACGTCATCTCTTCTTCCCCGCTTTGTTCTCTGGCCGCTCTGCATCAATGGGAGGCTCCCACTGTGTGACGCTTCTCTTCTTCTGACAGTTCTATAACGGAACCATGCGTCAGAGGTGGGCGGGGTCACCGGGTGGCCCTGCCCTCCGTCTCAATGTTGAGGGCATGTGGTCTGGTACGGTTCAGGAGGGAGGGGCACTCTCTCGTCCCTCCCTCTTTTCCTGCGGCCTGCCAGGTTGCTTGCTCGGATAAGGGTCTGGTATGGATTTTGCGGGGGACCCCCACGCCATTTTTTTTTTGGGGCGCGGGTTCCCCTTTATATCCACACCAGACCTGAAGGGCCTGGTATGCTCTTGGAGGGGAACCCATGCCGTTTTTTTTTTTTTTTTATTAAAGTCGCCTGGCCTGGGGGCGACTTAAAGTCGTGTTGTAAGTCGCCCCAAGTCATGTAGTCGTTCCCCCGCATCGCTGGACCCTGGGACAGATAAGTGTCCGATTATTAAAAGTCAGCAGCTGCAGTATTTGTAGCTGCTGACTTTTCAAAAAAAATTTTTTAGGGGGCACCCCACTTTAAGTACAAAATAATTCATTACACTACTGCTAGATGCCAGAGATATTTGCCTCATGGTTCCCAGCTGTGAACCTTTTTATGCCGGGTACACACGATCAGACTATCCGGCGGACAATCCGCCGGACATTCCAGCGGAGGTCCACCGGACTTTCCGAACGAGCGGACTTGCCCACACACGCCCACACACGACCGGACTTTTCTGGAGGACTGGGTCCAGCGGAAAATCTGACGGACTTTAGGCGGAGGTCCGCCGGACTTTTGAAATGAACGGACTTGTAAAGTCCGTTTATTTTGAACGTGACTCCAGGTAGATGGGACTAGCGAAGGAAGCCAATGTCGCCGCCTCCATTGGCGAGATTGACACCTTGCTAGCCCCATCACCTGGTATGGATTTACAGGGGAAACCCTACGCCAAAAAAAACCCCAACCCCCAAATTTCATACCAGACCCTTATCCGAGCATGCAGCCTGGCCGTTCAGGAAAGGGGAGCCGTACCAGGCCATGTGTCCTCAACATGGGGGGGGTGCTTTGGGGAAGAGGGGCCCTGTGGCCCCCCCACCCCAAAGCACCTTGTCCCCATGTTGATGAGGACAAAGGCCTCTTCCCGACAACCCTGGACGTTGGTTGTCGGGGTCTGCGGGTGGGGGGCTTATCAGAATCCGGGAGCCCCCTTTAATAGGGGGCCCCCATATCCCAACCTCCCAAGCTATGTGAGTATGAGTATGGGGTACATGGTGAATGAGTATGGGGTACTGGAGATGATTTGGGCATGAGCCCGTTCCCCAGGTCCTGGGGATGGCTGTCACACACACACAGGAAGCGATGCAGGGTCTGTACCCCGGTGGTCAGCAGGAGCTGGATGCAGTGGATCAGTCGAATGGATTCAGCAGTTTGGGTCATCACCTGCTGCACTGTCTCCCTTTCACTAGTAGAAGTTGCAGGATGTCTTCAGCGTGGCGCTGCACAGCGGATTCGTCTGGGCAGGAAAAGCGGTGGCCTCTGGCGCTGGGGTAGGCCACAATCTCACAGCGGAGGGGCGAGGCTGGTGCTCACAAAATGGGTCCTTGGAAGCAGAGAGCGTGTGCCTACTGGGCAGTTCCTCTTGTAGTCTCTCCCACAATTCTCCCTTGGAGAGAGCAGATTGTTGGGGGATGTAGTCTGATAAGAATTCAGCAGTAAAGTGATAGCTGCGCAGAGAACTACAATTCCCACGATGCACCCCTAACTGGCTCAGGAGTGAGAATGCAATATGATCTGAGTCCAGCACTAGAGGGAAATAGGAACAGTCTGAAGAAGTGGAGATTAGGTCTTCTGAATCAGGTTATCGTAGTCCGCTCCCGGCTACACATATTATCAACACGGGTCTGAAAAAAAATTAATAAGATGATGTTCAAAGGCTTGCTGTCATGGAAAAAAAACACTAAGATATAACCAAGACAGCTACTATGGTTCAAAGTTGTTAAACTCCTCCCTATTACCTGCCTATGAAATACAAAGGCTTCAAAGTTATTAGCATTCCATAAGTTCTTCCTCCAGACAGAGAACATCCAAATCTGAAAGGACAAGGTAAAAGAGCCGAGCTTGGTAAATTGCTCTGATTAATGATTGCCTTATATGAATTTTGGAAAATCTTTGAAAACATTTTTATGTTTTGGCTTTTAAATTCCAAAGAGAAAAATTATTATTTAGAAAAAAAAAAAATAATATATAGGATCATTATACGATATTATAAAACAAGATTTATATAATATTATTGATAAAATGTAATATATGTTAGTATGTACAGTATGTGTGTGCTTGCTTGGACTGTCAAATTCCAAAAGGCAAAAGGACTATTTTGGAAGATAAGAGGTTTCTTTTTTGTTTTTGTGTGTATTAATATATGCAGTATATTATAAAATGTATTAATGTAAAATGTATTAATGTAAAATGTATTCATTCTATATATATATATATATATATATATATATATATATATATATATATATATATATATATATATATATATATATATATATATATATATATATTATTATTATTATTATTATTATTATATATATTTTTTTTTGGTTTAATATTTTTATTGATTTCCTTTAAAATAACACACAGCTGCTTTGGACCGTTGTATTTGTTATATTCTATACAATAGGAAAAAATAAATGGTTGAGAATTGAATAGTGTGTTAATTATACTGCCAACATCCTAAATAGTATAGTGGAAAACATGCATGAAATGCATATGGGGGACGCCTCCTTGGACTTTTTAAATGGCAGAATAATGAGTATAAAGAGGGTCAAGGTTGAGTAAAAAGGCACAATGGTGCCAACTTTATTATTTTATAAAGGTAGAAAAAAATATATATATAGTATAAGTATATATGAGTATACTATATATATTTTTTTTTTCTACCTTTATAAAATAATAAAGTTGGCATCATTGTGCCTTTTTACTCAACCTTGACCCTCTTTATACTCATTATTCTGCCATTTAAAAAGTCCAAGGGGGCGTCCTCCATATGCATTTCATGCATGTTTTCCATTATATTCTATATAATATTACTCTACACAATTTAGATAATTATTATTAATATATTGAATTATTTACTATGTTATATATTTATTTATATATCTTTTGGCCTGTCAAATTCCAATAGTATATTATTCATATATTTAATTATGTAATGCATGTTTTTATGTAGCTTACTTTAGCCGGAATAAATAAACAGTCCAAATCTTGATATTGGTAATCTCTCTCTTTCTTTCTCTCTCTCTCTCTCTCTCTCTCTCTCTCTCTCTCTCTCCTGGAAGTCAGTCCTCTCAAGGCAAACTTAACCTGGGATACCTCACCCTACATGGGTGAGAACCCCTGAGTAACACAAATGCTCTGCAACTATCCCCCTTAAAGGGACCACAACTCAAATATCATGGGAATGTACCTGCCATCCAGGACACATTCCCGGTGTCCTGTACAATATATATATATATAAAAAAATTGTTGCCTTATTCCATCAAATCTTTAGAAAAAGATTACAAAGCAAGTAGAGTTATTCAAGACAAAATCATTACAATCATCTGTTCAGACAACGATTAAGTTTCGGCTGATATGGCGTTAAACTGGCAGTAACACACACAGAAGTAAATGGCGTTAAACTGGCGGTAACGCACACAGAACTATATGGCGTTACACTGGCAGTAACGAACGCAAAACTATATGGCGTTAAACTGGCAGTAACGCTTACAGAACTATATGGCATTAAACTCGCAGTAACGTACACAGAAGTAAATGGCGTTTAAACTATAAACTATCCCTACTCTACACTAATGTATGTATGAATGACAAGGTATCACTACACTACAGTGAAACTATCTGAGCTGTCCCTACTCTAGCTGCACACTATCTCTCTCCATGCTGAAATCACACTGAAAATGGCTGCCATTGAAATAATACTTTTATACTGTGGGGCGGGAATGAGCCATGGACCCAGTTTCACATGCATTTTGTCCCCAGTGATTTGTCAAATGCCCTGCATGCAGTTTTATATTATATATACTGTTCTTTCTGCCTGGAAACTGAAGATTGTCCATAGCAACCAAAAAACGTCCCTTTACATCAAAAGTGGTTTTAGACCAGCTAGAAAACAGCGATAGTAAATGAGAACACTTTCAGAATTGAGCGATGGTGAATCGTGGGGAAATTTATTTTATTATTATTATTTTTTATAATTATTTATATTTATTTATTTATTATATTATAATTTATGATTTTGTGTTTCAAACTTCATCATACCCTGGATATCTACTAGACTCTTGGTGGACAGATTTAAGTGTGTTATTTCTAAGAATTACAGGCCTACATTATAAAACGCCAAATTTCTATGCAAAATAATTGTAACGATTTGAGACGCAAAAATACGACATTATCATGCCGCCAGGGAGGTTAAGGTAATACAGAAGTCTAGCTTTAACTTTGCTTTGTTTTTATCCGTTTTGCATTATAATAAAGACTTGAGTACTTTACCTTATATTACAGTGGGTCGAGCTGTTACTATTTTGAAGGTTTATTTTTTGTTGTACATGTTTGTATTTTTCAGCTTTCCAGAGCATGACATTGTATAACAGATGTACTATACCATACTGCCAGACCCACCTTATTACTCCAATAACCCTTAACATGGCCCCATTAAACGACACCACACCAATTTGGAGTAAAACATTGGCCGTAACAGCCTCTTTTATTAACCAATAAAATTTTTAACAACTTTAAAATATCCGTAAAACACCTGTTACCAAGAAAAAAAAACATATTCTTTACTAGCGTTGGTCTTTGCCAGACACCTCCACATACCATCTGTTCAATCTGGCACTGCGGTACCTTTAAATATGTTATTAGGCCTCTAGCCGACATGCTGGCTCTGAGACAACCTACTGACCGCAGTGCCCCCATTAACCAACTTCCAGTTAAACCACTGTTAACTGGAATACCACCATCAGGACCCATACCCGCGATGGGTCCCAAACTCATCCGTCCAAGGTGCCTTCCTTCTCCCGCAAAGATCAACATCCCGAATCCAAACCGCTCTGTGAAAAAAAAAAAGGAATTAGACATATATCCCAAAACACCCAAAAACAAAATGGGGCGGGAGGGTGGGAATCTTGCTCCGCATGCTGTGGTGAGGCTGGGGAGGGGCCAGCCTCTTTTAACACCTCTGACCCCTCCTCTCCCCACGTCATGCCCCCCAATCCCTGCATCGCTCTCATCCTTAGCACCCTGTTTCCCCTGTCATGTCAGCCCTCCACTACACCTTTGTTTCTGTTTCGGGCCTCTTGACATTTACAACAAATAAGCTCAAACATACAACTACGTGAACTTTCTTCTAGATAGGAAAGTATGTGTGATTGACAGTAATACAATTTAATATTATATTACATAGAGTAAAAAAAAAAAAAAAAAAAAAGGATTCTCATTTTATAATGTTTGCTGACATTGTAAGCCAAGTTTACATGGATAATAATTCAGTTAATGGATAATTTTGTAGCAATAAACTCGGTCAGTCTAAATTATAACAATAATATAACTCTCAAACTCCTCTGCTTTAAAGAAGATGTGAAAAATAATACGGTATTCTTTGTTTCTTAGTGTAATCTCACTCCACTTGAATGGGAGAGGCCAAATCTACTATGAGTACAACTACTGGTTGCTTTTAATACCAAAGAAAAACAGTCTCTTTTAGTGATCCCCACCAGAGCCTACATATCAGTGGATTTTTATCCACACCCTATTTATACAATACATAATTGGTCAAGTCTTCTAGATAAAAATAAAACAAATTTAATTTTTTACATATCAAAACACATTTAAAAACATGTGGGGGTACCTTTCATGCACAAGCGCGCTCATCAATGATTGGGACCAGACGGGGACCGCGTTCATGTGAGAATAAAACATTATGGCGGTTCCCAGGCTTAGAGATGAGCCTTACACAGTGTGCAGTAATAAAAGTACAGAGTCATTCTGCGAGAGAGCTGTCCTGGTTCACTACACACCCTTACTTGTATGTTGCTTTTAGAGATACACCAAAGAGCCTATGCCCTCTCCCCCATGCCAGCGTAACTCTGTCACCTTGCTCCAAGTGACAGAATAGGGTCCCACCATGCATCTAGCAAGGACCACATGCGTGCACTTAATTAACTCCTTCCACTCTCCTGTACCATGCAGTCAGGTCCATGAGATTTCCATCCTTGTTACTTTTGGGTAACCGACCGCTAGGGAGGGAACCAGAACACAGATCCCCTCACTACCAGAGAACCTGTCACCTAGTCCAGGTACCACACTTCATGACTGACTTCACAGGGGTGGTTGGTGATAGGATATTTACAGTGTCAGCTTTCTGCACTGTGACACTCTGCGTCAGTATCCCCCTCATTCGTTGTCCCCCATCAGTGTTCCCCTCATTAAAGGTCCCTCTATCACTGTTCCCTTCATTATAGGTCCCTCCATCAGTGTCCCCATCATTAGAGGTCCCTCCATCAGTGTCCCCATCATTAGAGCTCCCTCCATCAGTTTCCCCCTCATTAAAGGTCCCTCTATCAGTGTTCTCTTCATTAGAGGTCCCTCCATCGGTGTCCCCATCATTAGCAGTCCCTTCATCAGTGTCCCCATCATTAGAGGTCCCTCCATCAGTGTCCCCATCATTAGAGCTCCTTTCATCAGTGTCCTCCTCATTAAAGGTCCCTCTATCAGTGTCCCCTTCATTAGCGGTCCCTCCATCAGTGCCTCCCTTATTAAAGGTCCCTCTATCTGTGTCCCCATCATTAGAGGTCCTGCATCAGTGTCCCTATCATTAGAGGTCCCCCAATAGTGTACCCCACGTTGAATTCCCTTACCGAGAGCTGGATGGGAGACTGGGAGCCAGCACCCAGTAGCCGGGACTCTGTGGGCAGGACTTAGTGGTCGGGACTCGATGGGTGGCATTTGGTGGACTCAGGAACACAGTATAGCAGCCAGGTCTGAAGGAGGAAGTTCAGTTAATTTCTCCTCCACTGAATGCTTGGGTCAGACCTACCATGTGGTTGGTTGCTAGATGCCAGGGGGCCCTCGCAACCAACTACTAATGCTGGCAATGGCGGGCCTGAGGTGGGACTGCAGTGGCTGAGCCACTGAATAATCATTGTCAACACTTCTCACGATGCCCGGGCCCCCTACATGTCTCTGTCCTCCCCTATGGCAGCCCTGCATGCGGAGCACCCTATGGCCAGTCTGGGCCTGAATTAACCAATTCTTCCTTATGCACATTATACACAAATAGACACATGGTCATAATACAAAGCCTTCTAACCATATATTTTAACAACAGCCAGGCGGAACTAGTGTTTTTTACTGTGTTGTGTTATATTTATTGTATATCATTAAAAATCCCATTACCAACATCAGAAACGTACATGTAACAGGTGTAATGTGAACTTTTTTCTTTTTTTTTCCATGTATTTATTTATTTATTTTATTTACATTTTATTCAATTTCACATTATACAAATTTTTAAATACTTTGTTCAAAATTTTCATTCATAAATATATAGTTTTCCCCTATACCCTCTCCCCTTCTCATCCTATGCATTAAGGTGAAAAAACACCAGACAGTCACCGACCCCCAAGCCCGCCCGTTTTACTTACCTGAGCCCTGGAACTTCACCTGGTGGAGATTCGGTCTTCCTTTGCCCAGGGTTCTCGGCTCTTGAGTGGATAGATTGATAGCAGCGCAGCAATTGGCTCCCGCTGCTGTCAATCAAATCCAATGACACCGGCACCGGGTGGCGGGGACGAGTCCGACATTCGTATCTATGGATGCAAATGCTGGACTTGGGAGCGCACCCACAAGGTAACCCCCCGGGAGAGTGCTTCTCCTAGGGGGTTATCTGATAAGACGAGGAGCCGCGAGAGCCACCGAAGGAACCCCAGAAGAGGAGATTCGGCGCAACTCTGTGCAAAACGAACTGCACAGTGGAGGTAAGTAAAAAAAAAAAAAAAACGTGAACCTTTACAAGCACTTTAAAGTGGAGTTCCACCCAGAAATTCAACTTCCACGGATTAGATTCCTCCCCCCTCCTCCACATTTGGCACCTTTCAGGGGGGAGCAGTACCTGCTCCTACTTCAACGCAATCTTGTTTGGCGATCTATGCAATGTCTGGCCCTCCTTCCCCCCCGCTGCCTTCTGGGAGACACACAGGTCCCAGAAGGCAGCAGGGACCATTCAGAAAGCGCAGCGCGACTCGTGCATGCGCAGTAGGAAACAGGCTGTGAAGATGTGCGCTTCACTTCCCGTTTCCCTTAGTAAGGATGCCGGCACCTGCACCCAGGTGGCCGACATCGCAGGCTCCCTGGTCAGGAAAACATGTGTTATAATCTTCCTTAATTTATTTCCTCTACCTCTCTTTTTTCAGATTCGCATTATCTCAGAGCAATTCTTTGTATTCTTAATCTCTGTCCATCCTTTCCAAGTATTTAAAAATGTTTCTATTCTATCTTCTCCATAATGACACAATTCTTCTATGTTATATATCAATTCTACCCTTTGAACCCATTCTCTAATGCCGCGTACACACGAAGGGACTTTGTCCGCCGGACCTAGTCCAGCGCACAATCCCCTGGACTTTCCAGCTGGGCTTCGGTGGACTTGAAAGCGAACGGACTTGACCACACACGATCACGCTAAAAGTCCGGCGGTTCACGCGATGACGTACAGCACGTACGACGGGACTAGAAAACGAAAAATACTAGAAAAATACTTGCTACTGAGCATGCGTCCTTTTTGGTCCGCCGGACCATACTACAGACGGCCGTATTGTCCGCCGGACTGCCAAGTCCAGCGGATAATTTTAAAACAAAACTTAAAACCTAGTCCGCCGGACTTTTTGGGAAAAAAAGTCAGTCGAAGGCCCACACACGAGGGGATTGTCCGGTGGACTCGAGTCCAGCGGATAATCCCGCGGGATAGTCCCTTCGTGTGTACGCGGCATTAGCGTTGGGCTTTCCAATGCTTGCCAGTGTTTTGGGATCAGGTGTTTTGCTGCATTTATTAAATGTGGTATTCTCGTTCTATTATATTGTTTTATTGTAAGTTTGGTATCATGTAATTTCTTGGATCTGTTGTATCACTTCTTGCCCAAAATTTCTGTATTTTCAAACACTCCCACCATATATGTATCATTGTTCCTGTTTTCCCACACCCTCTCCAGCAAAGCGGTGTTTTCTCCTTTTGATATTTGTGTTATATACCATCTTGATAGACATTTATAAATAGTTTCTATCATGGTTATATGTATTGCTGTTCCATATGATATTTTTAACATTTTCTCCTTCTCTTGCTCACTCCAAGTTGCACCAAGTTCTGCTTCCCACCTATTCAAGAAAGGCGGTACCAATGGTTCCGACATTAGACTAAGAATCCGACATTAGACTAAGAATCGTATAAATCTGGGAAATTCCGTGCTGCGGTGCTTCCTGTAAGTTGAGCAATTTTTCAAATGGTAATAAACTTTCTCCTGATCTTATTGGATGTGGCAGCGTCTTTATAGAATGTCTTAACTCATGGTATCTTAGTTCATCTATCACTAGGAACTCCTTTTTGTGTCTTAATTCTTGTAATGTGTATATCTCTCCCTCTTTCATAATATCCTTTAATCGTGCATTTTTATACTTTATCCATACTCCAAATAATGTCTGATTCCCTGGGAAAGAAAAGTTTGTCCCTGTGAGTGGTATTAGTGATGAATTATATTCCCATTTTCTTTTGTCTGTGTATTAAATCCCATACCTTAAAAACGTTCATTGTTAATTCACTTGTGTCCTCAAAAAATTAAGATACTGTTGTGGTACACATATCCCCTTATTCAATTGTATATTACTTAACGTGTTTTCAATTTTAACCCAACTTTTCCCATGTGAATTAAATGTCCAATCCAGTGGTGGCTGGTGGTTTCACCTTTTGGGGGGGCATCAAACATGCACCAACCCCCCCAGCGCCGGGCGGCACGGCACTGACCACCCGCAGTACCCGCCGGACCACCCATGGCACTGACCACCAGCCGGACCACCCGCCTATCCCCGCCATAGTCATTAATGTGTTCGGCATCCTGAAAAGGGCCAGGCACATGTATAGGGAGGGCAGCGGAGGTGTTGGGGGGGGGGCGGCTCCCGTGCGCCCACAATGTACGGGCCGCCACTGGTCCAATCTATAATTCGTGATAACAAAACTGCATTGTAATATTTTTTTTAAATCTGGTAAAGCTAATCCTCCATGTATTTTATCTTTACTTAGTACAGTACTGCAAATTGTATTCTTGTTTTTTTGTGCTGCCATATGAACTTAAGTATCATCTTCTTTAATGTCTTAAAATACACCTGTGGCACGTGCATAGGGAGCATTAGAATTTACAGAGAACTTTTGGCAAGATTCGCATCTTGAGGATATTTATACGTCCTATTCAGGAAAGTGGCTTCATTGATGTTTTTTTATTTCCTCTTTAGCCCTGGTTCACATTGCAGTGATTTGGCATGTGATTTGATTTATGTCAAATTGCATGTCAAATTCACGGCTATTGCCATCAATGGTGCCCTCACTACTTTACATTGTAGCAAAGTAGAATTTCTTCAATGTTGTTACATGAAAAGATAGAATAAAATATTTACAAAAATGTGAGGGGTGTACTCACTTTTGTGAGATACTATACAATAGGAGTGAAGGTAGGAAAAGAGGAACATAAAGTGGCATCATATGCGGATCATATCTTGTTTTATGTCTCCTGCCCAAGAACAACATTACCAAATATAATGAAATTATTGAAAGATTATATAGAACTATAACAATTTAAATATGAACCCCTCAACGGCTGAAATCTTAAATATTAATATGGATAAGAAAGATGAACAATAATTACAAGAACAGTTTCCATTCACATGGCAGAAAAAATGTGGGTATAAAATTAACAACATATCCAAAGGAGCTGTATCAAAATAATTACATACCGTTATTAAACGAGATTAAGGGCGATTTCAGAGACATCTGTGCAGAAACCCGCCTATTGAAATTGCACCCCAAAGTCGACCAAAAGTAGATCCAGAGGGAAGATATTTATTCCTGAAAGGAAAATTGTACAACATGGAATGCATGTTTGCAAAGATATACTGCCCTAATAAGAATCCAATGGTCTATTTAAGACAGGTCCTGAGAAAATTGATTGAATTTAAAATGGGTAAAGTAATAGTGGCAGGAGATTAGACATGGGAACTGTCAAAAAATGTGTTTTGTTTCGTTTCGTCCCGTTTGGTATATAAAAAAATTCGTAATTCGTAATTCGTGTACGAAATTCTGTTCGAATTCGTACGAAATAAGAATTTCGTACGAATCGTAAATTTTTTTCGAATCGTTACGGATCGTTAGTAAAGTTACGAATCGTTACGAATCGTTAACGCGGCTAATGAATTGTCGGTTCTCGTAACACAGAGCAATTCGAATCCAACTACAAATATCGAATTTCAATTTTAAGTTACGAATCGTTAGTAAATCCAACTACAAATATCGAATTTCAACTAATATGAAAGATATTATAATAGTGGATATAACGAATGCTTCGAATGAATTCGAGATTCAGTTTATCTAATATAGAGAACTGTTCCTGCACAAAGTGTAATTTTTGCAGGAAAAAAAGCTATTTAAAATCACTCGCGGCTAATGAAATGTCGGCTCCGTAACACAGAGAACAGTCATTCATTGATAAAAAAAGAAAAAAAAAGCGTGGGGGTCCCCCCAAATTCAATAACCAGGCCCTTCAAGTCTGGTATGGATTTTAAGGGGAACCCTAGCCAAAAAAAATGGCGTGGGGTCCCCCTCAAAATCCATACCAGACCCTTATCCGAGCACGCAACCTGGCAGGCCGCAGGAAAAGAACCGTACCAGGCCACATGCCCTCAACATTAGGAGGGTGCTTTGGGGGTTCTTCTTCCTCCGATCCGCTTCTTCTTGCTCCGGTCTTCTCGTCCTTCTCGTCCAGCATCGGCGTCGGCGTCTGTTCTCGGGCCGCTCCTCGCAATGGGAGGCTCCCGCTGTGTGAGGCTTCGCTCCGGCTGACAGGTCTTTTATAACGGAGGGCACCTGGTGACCCCGCCCCCCATCTGACGTCATGGGGAAAGCCATAGGGAAGTCCCCATGACGTCCCCATGCGTCAGAGGGACAGACGTCGACGTCGATGCCGGACGAGAAGGACGAGAAGACCGGAGCAAGAAGAAGCGGATCGGAGGAAGAAGAAGATGGAAGAAGATGCCGGAAGGAGAAGATGAAGAAACCGAAGGATGAAGAGAGGAAGAAGGAAGACCAGAAGAAAGAAGATTTTAATAAAGGAATTGTCAAAGACCGTCTCCTGTAATTTTTACCATTTTTGACACTTTTTTTGGTGAAATGGTAGGTACCCCCTTACCATTTCACACAGGGGAGGGCGGGATCTGGGGGTCCCCTTGTTAAAGGGGGCTTCCAGATTTCCGATAAGCCCCCGGCCCGCAGACCCCCACAACCAATGGCCAGGGTTGTGGGGATGAGGCCCTTGTCCTCATCAACATGGGGACAAGGTGCTTTGGGGGTCTCAGACCCCCAAAGCACCCTCCCAATGTTGAGGGCATGTGGCCTGGTACGGTTCAGGCGGGAGGGGGGGGGGCGCTCTCGTCCCCCCCTCTTTTCCTGCGGCCTGCCAGGTTGCGTGCTCGGATAAAGGGTCTGGTATGGATTTTGAGGGGGACCCCACGTCTTTTTTTTTTTGGCCGGGGTTCCCCTTAAAATCCATCCCAGACCTGAAGGGTCTGGTATGGATATTTAGGGGGGACCCCCACGCCATTTTTTTTTTTTTTGGCTGGGGTCCCCATTAATATCCATACCAGACCTGAAGGGCCTGGTTTATTGAATTTGGGGGGACCCCACGTTTTTTTTTATATCAATGAATGACTGTTCTCTGTTTTACGGAGCCGACAATTCATTTTCCGGCAATAGCCGCAAGTGATTTTAAATAGCTTTTTTTCCTGCAAAAATGACACTTTGTCATTCGAATCATTCAAATTCATTCGAATTCATTTGTTATATCCGCTATAATATTTTCTTTCGAATTAGTTGAAATTCGATATTGGTAGTTGGATTCGAATAATTTGGAGCTGAAATTCGTAAACGGAATTTTTCCTGCAAAAATGACACTTTGTCATTCGAATCATTCGAATTCATTCAAATTCATTCGAATCATTCGTTATATCCGCTATAATAATTTCTTTCATATTAGTTGAAATTCGATATTTGGTAGTCGGATTCGAATAAATTCGGCGACGAAATTCGTAAACGGAATTTCGTATTTCGTAAGGAATTCGTATTCGAAAAAATTCGTACTACGGATTCGTAAATTCGTACGAATTTCGAAAAATTCGTACGAATTCGTAATTACTAATCGCACATGTCTACAGGAGATTTCAATTTCTCAGGCCCTCTGGCACACCTAGCAAACAGTGTACTTGCAAACACAGTAAAACAGACACAAATGTAGTGAACAGGAAGTTTGTTTATTGGGAGACTTTCCACAATCAAACAGTGATCTGGTAACTCAATAGTCAAGCATGGCAAACTATGGTCTTTAATAGTGGGTAATCAAACCCAAAATGCAGACTTCAAAATAGCACAGTCAAACAATTTAAATAGTTCTAATGTGGCCTATGCACTCAGGCATAAAGGGGAACTGATCTGACTTAACAACGGTCAGTCTGTTTCCCTCAAATCCTGAAACCACAGACCAAGGCAATTAAATGTGAGGCAATAGGCCACAAATGCAATTTAACATTTAATGTGAGAGTTCCCCTTTAAAGGTAGTCACTGGAATCACTAAATTACTGATACTATAGGAGTAACAGAAAGGGTCCTCACAATGGAGATATCCAGGATCTTCAGCTAGCCTGGCCTTGGTGCACTTAGTGTCCTGTTGAGCAGGATAAACAAAGGGGTACTTGAAAGTATCCTGGTAGGCAAAAATGAGACGTAGGATGCTAGTATCCTGATAGGCAAAGTGGCATGTGGGAGGCTAGCAGTATTCTGGTAGGCAAAGTGGAATGTAGTGACTCTTCAGCAGGGTGCAAGTGTTCCTACAAATGTGGGCACTGGTGAGGCAATGTTGCCTGACTACCGTGTCTATAAATATGGGCAAACGCCCGCTCACCCGTCCTGCGACCAAAGGATCAAGCGACAAGTTCCCCGAAAGGTCCGACTGGCCACCTTATAATCGGATCAGCCCACACCATTGGGAACGCCTGGAGATATAGCCGAGATCCCTCTCAGGTGGGATGTCCATCACCGTCCAACTCCTGGAACCGTGGCAGGATCAGCACACCGACCTCTGGAGCTGTGGCTGGATGGATCCCCTCCGTAGGTAACAGCAGCCCCTCAGATCATGTCTGTGTCTCTCACTGCCTCATCGTGACTGACTTTTCCTCAGGACACAAAATGGAGTGCTCAGTTCCTTTTTGTGCAGAGCTTCCAGGGCTTTGTAGTTTCTTCCTGTATACCAGTCTATGGGGCCGTTTTGTGAGGGAACTGCATGTCCCATTGCAATCCATTGCAGCTCTTCCTGCAGTTCAGTACAGTCTCTCTGATTGGCTGCTGTAACTGTGCCTTTAATTGGCTTTCTTCCTCCTGCCAATAGGGGCACAAGAAAGGCTACAGAATACACAGCTCTGTGTGTTAGGTCACATTACATTAAACTCAGTCAGTGAAACAGGAAGAAGGAGGGGGGGTGAAAAAGCCCATGCAGACATGACAGGCAGCTCCCTCCATCCTTCAGGCTGTAAAGCTTGTGTACATCGCAGGAGGCCAGCTTGGCTGGGTTGCGGGTTATAGAGTGAGACACCTGCAACATAGGTAAAACTATTGAAACAATCACTTTATCTGATCATGCACCAGTGACAATGGAAATGGAGATTACAGAGCTACAGAATAAGACAAATATTTGGAGACTAAATGAGACACTAATACAAGATCGGGAAATAGTAGAAAAAATAGAGAATGAATTAGAACAATACTTTAAGATAAATAAGACTCAGGAGTTAACAGAGGCCAAGGTATGGGAAGCCCATAAGGCCTATATAAGGGGTATCCTGATGTCAATTGGGACTCCAAAAAAAAAAAGAGAGGCTGAATAAAATAAATGATATATTAAAATAACTACAGTATATGAGTTAGAACAAAGGAATAAAAAAAGGGAATAGATATACAATATCTGATAGTGCTAAAAAGAGACGCGTTAACCACTTCAGCCCCGGACCATTTGGCAGCCAAAGGACCAGAGGTCTTTTTTCAATTTCGCACTGCACTACTTTAACTGGTAATTGCGCGGTCATGCAATTTTGTAACCAAACGAAATTTGCGTCCTTTTCTTCCCACAAATAGAGCTTTCTTTTGATGGTATTTGATTGCCTCTGTGATTTTTTATTTTTTGCGATATAAACGGAAAAAGAGCGAAAATTTTGAAAAAAAAACAGATTTTCTACTTTTTGTTATAAAAAAAAATCTAATAAACTCAATTTTAGTCAAACATTTGGGCCAAAATGTATTCAGCCGCATGTCTTTAGTAAAAAAAATGCCAATAAGCGTATATTTATTGGTTTGCGCAAAAGTTATAGCGTCTACAAACTAGAGTACATTTTCTGGAATTTACACCGCTTTTAATTTATGACTGCCTATTTCATTTCTTGAGGTGCTAAAATGGCAGAGAAGTACAAAACCCCCCCAAATGACCCCATTTTGGAAAGTAGACACCCCAAGCTATTTGCTGAGAGGCATGTTGAGCCCATTGAATATTTTTTTTTTTAGTCCCAAGTGATTGAATAAAGACAAAAATAAAAAAGATTTTTTTTTTTTTTCAAAAAGTTGTCACTAAATGATATATTGCTCACACATGCCATAGTTATATGTGGAATTGCACCCCAAAATACATTTTGCTGCTTCTCCTGAGTATGGGGATACCACATGTGTGGGACTTTTTGGGAGCCTAGCCGCGTACGGGGCCCCGAAACCCAAGCACCGCCTTCAGGATTTCTAAGGGTGCAAATTTTTGATTTCACTCCTCACTACCTATCACAGTTTCGAAGGCCATAAAATGCCAAAATAGCACAAAACCCCCCCAAATGACCCCATTTTGGAAAGTAGACACCCCAAGCTATTTGTTGAGAGGCATGGTGAGTATTTTACAGCTCTCATTTGTTTTTGAAAATGAAGAAAGTAAAGAAAAAAAAAATTTTTTTTTCTTTTTTCAATTTTCAAAACTTTGTGACAAAAAGCGACATCTGCAAAATACTCACAATACCTCTCAGCAAATAGCTTGGGGTGTCTACTTTCCAAAATGGGGTCATTTTGGGGGGTTTTATGCCATCTGGGCATTCCATGGCCTCCGAAACTGTGATTGGCAGTGAGAAGTGAAATAAAAAAATTACACCCTTAGAAAGCCTGAAGGCGGTGATTGGTTTTTGGGGTTCCGTACGCAGCTAGGCTCCCAAAAAGTCCCACACATGTGGTATCCCCGTACTCAGGAGAAGCAACAGAATGTATTTTGGGGTGTATTTCTGCATATGCCCATGACATGTTTGAGCAATATATCATTTAGTGACAACTTTTTGTAAAAAAAATATATATATTTTTTTTTTTTCATTATTCAATCTCTTGGGACAAAAAAAAAAAAATATTTAATGGGCTCAACATTGCTCTCATCAAATAGCTTGGGGTGTCTACTTTCCAAAATGGGGTCATTTGGGGGGGGTTTGAACTGTCCTGGCATTTTATGCACAACATTTAGAAGCCTATGTCACACGTCACCCACTCTTCTAACCACTTGTAGACAAAGCCCTTTCTGACACTTTTTGTTTACATGAAAACATATTTTTTTTTTGCAAGAAAATTACGTTGAACCCCCAAACACTATATATAATGTTAAAGCAAAGGCCCTACAGATTAAAATGGTGGGTGTTGCATTTTTTTTTTTCCACACAGTATTTGCGCAGCGATTTTTCAAACGCATTTTTTGTGGAAAAAATACACTTTTTTTTATTTTAATGCACTAAAACACACTATATTGCTCAAATTTTTGATGAAATAAAAAATATGATCTTAGGCCGAGTACATGGATACCAAACACGACATGCTTTAAAATTGCGCACAAACACGCAGTGGCGACAAACTACATACATTTTTAAAAGCCTTTAAAAGCCTTTACATGATACCACATTAGATTCACGGAGGAGGTCTACTGCTAAAATTACTGCCCTCGATCTGACCTTCGCGGTGATACCTCACATGCATGGTGCAATTGCTGTTTACATATGACGCCAGACCAACGCTTGTGTACGCCTTTGCGCAAGAGAAGGGGGGGCAGGGGTGCTTTTTTTTTTTTTTTTTTTTGGTTTTTTTTTTAATTTATTTAGATTTTTTATTTTATTTTTAAACTGTTCCTTCCATTTTTTTTCTTTGTTATGATTTTTATTGTTATCTCAGGGAATGTAAATATCCCCTATGATAGCAATAGGCAGTGACAGGTACTCTTTTTTTGAAAAAATTGGGGTCTATTAGACCCTAGATCTTTCCTCTGCCCTCAAAGCATCTGACCACACCAAGATTGGTGTGATAAAATGCTTTCCCAATTTCCCAATGGCGCGGTTTATATCCGGGAGGGGGGACATTCCCTCCCACTGCTTGTAAAAGCAGTCTAGAGGCTAATTACCCGCTAGAATTGCTTTTACATGAAAGCCGATCACTGGCTGAAAAGAATGATACCAAGATGATACCTAAACCTGCAGGCATCATTCTGGTATAACCATTCAAAGTCCAGCAACATACTGGACATATATTGTAATCTTTTTTTTTTCATGCAGCCTCTTGGCTGAACGAAAAAAAGAGATTGATTGGTGGGTATGCCCACCATTAGAATACCTCCCTTCATCCACCCACTTCTAATGATGGGCATACATGCACCATTTATATATGCCGATGCATGGGGGCATCCTCCCGCAAAAGTTATGCCGTGTACACACGGTCGGAATTTCGACCGTATGTACGTGGCATTAGGAGCCAATCGCTCCTCCCCCCCCCTGCTGCCCCCATGCTTCGGCATATATGCTCTTTTTTTTTAACTGTGGTGGTGAAATCACCTCCTACAGCGTTGGAGTCGCGGCTTTATGTATCGTGGGAGCAAACGCTGTTGCTGTCAAGATAAATAAATCCGCGTTGCAACTGAATGGCGCACCTGAAAACAAAAAAATGCTTAACACTAAAACACAGTAAACAAAATTACATACCTGAAAAGCAAGCATGATAAAACATGATAAAACATAATAAAACATTGCAGAATAGAATGGAGTAAAAAAAGAGCAACAATAGAGAGAGAATAGAGTGAGAGAGAGAACAATAAAACGACAACTATTTTTTTTTTTTTTTTTTTTTTTGAGATTCACAGGTAAAAAAGCTCCTGACTGAAGCGACTGAATCAAAACGCTACCACAAAAAAACTGTTAGCGATCGCAGGGATCAGGCCTGACTCTGCGAACGCTGCAGTTATGTGTGCTTAGTGTTTTGTAAGTGACAGTGATCGATCGATACTGCACTTGGGTGGGCTGGGCTGGGCGGAGGGGGAAAACGCAGGTGCTAGCAGGTATCTGGGCTGATCCCGCTAACAATGCGTTTTTTTTTGGAACCCTAAACTGCTGGGACGCTAGTATAGATCTGATCAGATCAGATATTGATCTGTTCAGATACTGTGCCACTAAGGGAGGTGTATGCTTTGTGCGTGGGTGTTTGCGGTACTGGCACTAACCTGGGGCGACGCAGACCTTATTTGACCCTAAAACCTAATTGATATCACCCGCCGGGCGATCAGGGGGTTAAACCGTTATTGGGTAATAAATGGCAGGTGCCCTGACAGTATAAAAAAACAAGCTAACTAACCAGCGTCACCCGTAACAGTAATACAAAAAAAAACTGGTTACCTAGCGACACTAATGCAGCGATCAGAAAAACGATCGCTTAGTGACACTGGCAAAAGGGGGTGAAAGGGTTAACTAGGGGCAATCAGGGGGTTAAACCTTTATTAGGTAATATATGGGGGTACCTGACGCTATATAAAAACCTGACGGGGAACCTAAATAACGAAATAACTAACTGGCTAACCAGCGTCACCAGTGACAGTTATACAGTGATCACTGGTGAAAGGGTTAACTCTAGGGGCAATCAGGGGGTTAAAACCTTTATTTAGGTTGTAATATGGGGGTACCTGACCTATAAACCTATTTATGAACCTATATAAACATGGCGGTTACCTAAAAAAAAAAAATGGTTACCTAGCGACACTAATGCAGCGATCAGAAAAACGATCGCTTAGTGACACTGGCAAAAGGGGGTGAAAGGGTTAACTAGGGGCAATCAGGGGGTTAAAACCTTTATTAGGTAATATATGGGGGTACCTGACGCTATATAAAAACCTGACGGGGAACCTAAATAACGAAATAACTAACTGGCTAACCAGCGTCACCAGTGACAGTTATACAGTGATCACTGGTGAAAGGGTTAACTCTAGGGGCAATCAAGGGGTTAAAACCTTTATTTAGGTTGTAATATGGGGGTACCTGACCTATAAAACTATTTATGAACCTATATAAACATGGCGGTTACCTAAAAAAAAAAAATGGTTACCTAGCGACAGCAGTGACACTAATACAGCGATCAGAAAAACGATCGCTTAGTGACACTGGCAAAAGGGGGTGAAAGGGTTACCTGGGGGGCAATCAAGGGGTTAAACCTTTATTAGGGGGGGGTAGGGGGCTACCTTGGACCTAAAACTAACTGCCCTGACAGGTATTACAGTCACACTGACACTAAATGCAGTGATCAGTAAAAAAATGATCACTGCAATTAGTGACACTGTGACTGGGGGGGGGGGGGGGAGGGGGTGATCTGGGGGGTGATCAGGGGGTGACAGGGGGGTGGAATATGTGCCTAACTGTACTGGTGTCAGTGTACTGTTGTGCACTAACCTTTACATGTTCGCCGCTCGGCGTCTCCGGTCACATAGACCGGCGCACCGAGCGTGACATCACTTCCGCCTTCCTGTCTATACAATAGACAGGAAGGGGAAGCTTTTCATTGGCCAGGAGCGATCGCGAGGGGGTGGCCAGAAACCACTGGCCGTCCCCTCGTCCCGGATCGCTCCTGACACGATCCCGACCGTCCCCGCCGGCGGAGGGGGGTCCGATCGGACCCCCCAACCGCCTGAAGAATGGCACGTACAGGTACGTGATTCTGCCTGTACGTGCCATTCTGCCGACGTATATCTACATGGGGCGGTCGGGAAGTGGTTAAACTCATTAATGGAGACAAGACAAACTTTCAATAAACTGAGTAAAGAAAGATACCAGTGGGGAAATAAATCAGGAAAGTTAATGGCAAGAGCACTAAGGAAAAAGAAGTTGTTTTATAGAAGAAATAAAAAACAGCTCAGGGGAACTGGTGTGTCCTACATCAGAAATCGCAAGAGTATTCAAAAAGTTTTATAGTGCACTATACTCAGTAAGATTAACAGGGGAACAAGCAAAAGAATCCGAAAATAAGGAAAGATACAAGCTTATTTAAAAGAGTTCAAATTACCTAAATTTTGTGAGGGAAATATGTTAGATCTAGAGAGACCCATAACGCAAGAAGAAATCTGTACAGCACTAAAGGAGACAGCCACGGGAAAGAGTCCAGGGCCGGATGGATTCCTCCGTAATTTACTATAAAAAATTTAAAGACCAATTAGTTCCAAAATTATGTTCTTACTGGAATTCAATAGATGAAGGGACGGAAATTAGGAGAGAATCACTGTTGGCCTATATTACAGTAATACCAAAAGAAGGAAAAGATATAATGCAATGTGCCAGTTATAGACCAATATCAATATTAAATGTAGACACAAAACTGTATGCCAATATATTCGACTGATAATTAGTGGCCTGATGCGCAAATTAATCAATTGAATGAATAAAGGGCGACAGCCAACTTAAAATAAAGTGTGTCCCCACAGTACTGAATTAAAGTAAATGTATAAAGCGGCGCTCACTCAACAAAAAAACTTCAAGTACAAATAACAAAAATAAAGTGCAAATTACATGTGCAATAGGAACACGTCCAAGTAGTGTAAATTCAAAAGTCCATAATCCACAGAAATAGTAATGTATATAAAGTGCAAAAAATTAGCAAAAAAGGGCAAACTGTGCAAAATAGCTTCAAAGTTCAATGATGGCCTTTCCAAAATAAAGTGCAGTATTTCAAAGACAATAAAGGTGAACTTCAACAATTTTGTGGTAAACATCTCCTCCACCAACTTTCTGGTCACTGCAGACCATTAAGGAATCCTCTCTTTGTAGTATCCCATAGAGTTGCGGTATGTGGAAATGGCAATGGCATCAAGATAAACTGGTATTTCTGGTATTTCTTCTGAGTAGATATAATCTCCTTAGACTCCTCAAATCTCCTCCATTAAACACTCATAAAAAAGGGGAATTAAATCTCCATAGTGTAGTAATTTAAATAAAACACATTTATTTAATAGTAGTAACTCACATAAAATTTCACAGTAGTTAGCATCGATCTATTCATGAACTTCCAGGCTCATCAGCGACTGGAAGTAGAACGTTGTTATGCCTGCGTTTATCTATTAAGTTCTTGTGGTAAAACCAAGGAAACCTAGACTTCGCAACACAAACGTCACACGGCTCCTTCCCAACGCGTTGCGTCAAAGATCACATGACTTTCTTAACCCTTGAGAAAGTCACGTGATCTGTGATGCAATGCGTCGGAAATGAGCCGAGTGATGTTTTCCTCCCGGTCGTGGCCAAGCCTGGAAGTTCATGAATAGATCAATGCTAACTACTGTGAAATAGTTAGGAAAGTTAGCAAAAGTCCTGCAAGCAGGATCTTTGGGTTGGGTTGGGAGCGATGTATTTATCGCTCCAAAAATGCCCCTGCCCATTGCACTGAATGGGAAGCGCTTTCAAAGCGCCTTAAAAGCAATTTGAAAGTCCTGCGAAGGCTGCACAAAATTTGATTGTTTACCTTTTTTTAAGTTAAAAAGCGCCCCGCTAGTGACCGAAAAGCTCTGCAAAAGTGCAGCTAAAACAGAGCGAAAGCGCTGCAAAAACGAGAGGCGCCTTAGTGCTAACAGCTGGGCGCTGCAGTGTGAAAGTAGCCTTAGTAATGTGAACTTTTTGGATGTCACTGTGGTTACATTCATCTGGTCCTCTTCTGTCTCTCCCTGAAGAAGGGGGATAAAAATGAAATGAGCTGGATTTATAGTCACACGCACTATTTACCAATAAAATCACAATGCCTTCATAAGTGAAAGTTTGAGACTTTTGATTACTACCATACTTAAGGTATGCCTCAAACAGTCCTGTGGAGGATAGCTCTCCTCAAAGCAATGAATGGGGTTGTGGTGTGCATAAACAGACTGAAGAAGACTCCGATGGGCTATTTTTATGAAGAGAGGTCATGCTCCTCTGGGCAGGGAAGTACAGTGACGTTCACTGGAATTTGGGCAGAGGTAAGTATCAGACCAGATGTTTGTGTGGGGGCAGGCCAAAGGTACAGTTGTCCTATAAAAATATTATCTCATAACTGTGTCTACTGTTAGTTATTGCATTGTAAAAGAAGGGCCTGGAGCAAAAAAATAAAAAGGTAGACAGACATGATAGGGTGAATAGTGGGGACAACGTGAAAAGGGTTAAAAAAATTTAGTTTTGAAAGGTTGTGGTTTGTCACCTGATTGGTAGTGGGCGGCCAAAAGCTGAGAGGGGTCTCAGGAGGTTAAGGGGGAATTAGTGAGCTGCAAGGGTCCAGTCTGCAATTTTTCAGAGGAGAAGAAACTTCCCCCCTCCCTCCACATTGTTCTTTGTGGTTATTGTCATGTGATTGTCATGGCAGCCTGGCGGGGGTTGGTCTTTGGAGGATGTAAAAATTTAGGATAATATAATGGTTTGACACCCATCGGTGATATGGGGTCCGAGTACATTTCTGTTAACAAGGGGTTAACTCAGGGTATGTAAAATGGAGGTCATTGAGGATAATGAGGTTTGTCTTCGAGCCGGTGTGTTGTGACTGTGGTCCTAAGTTTAAGCAAAGGTTTGCCACAGTGAATAATGGAATGCGTTTGTTGCCTTCAAAGACCACCAAGCTTTCTTTCTCTGTTTTAAGGAATGTTATGTTATTTAACTTTAGTTAATTTATTTGTTAATAAAAGGTAGTGATGGCCATTTTGACTCCAAATCTTGGTGTTGTTTCTTTATTGCATAGACTGGGTTTGGTGGCATGGCCTAGCAGGCTTGGGTTCAATTTTGGGGTCATCTATTCTACACTTGTCATGAGAAGAAGGTTTTATCTTACTTTACTGACTTAGAAAGCTATGGGTAAAGTTCTCCTTTGATATCCTTTTACCCCACTGATAACAAATTTTTGTCTAATACGGTTGTCCTGTTTGTAAATAGTTTGTAGCCTTGTGCTTATTAACACTGCTATTGGGACATAAAACATTTTACACAAAACAGCCCAGAAACACTCCAGAACAGGCAAATAGTATATTTGGTGTGATGCATCCTTTTTTAAACTGTGATTCTATATGTGTAGTACCCTCTAGTGTGCTACTATTGGTAGTACTGGCAAATTTTAGTCTGACCTAGGGCTAAACCTGAGTCATGGAATCTGGGTCAGGGTTACTAGAGTTTAGGGCTGACTGACTTATCTTGGCAGCTTCCTGGTGCCTCCCCTGGTTCTAGAATATTGGAGAATGTTCTAGAAATTAGTGGAATTAGGCGGAAGCTATGAGGGTTGCCTTGCACATTTAGGGGCCCTTGGCCAATCCCCAGGAAGTGGGCCTGGCAGGGAGCTAAGGAGCCCTTAAAATAGACATTAACCTTGCCAACAGGGGGAGTTGGGTGGAAGATGGAGAAGCAGTGCTGGGTTTGTCTGTCAGTGGCCCTTGAGGAACCCCTGCCGAGAAGGGGTTTTACCTTAGGCTGGAGCTCAGCAGGCTGACCTAGAAGGACCCTACTATGGTAGGCAGTTGGAGAAAGGCTTTCCAGAAAGGCAGCAGGAGCAAAGAGAGACAGAGTGAGTAGATCAGCATGGTGCAGGGACAGAGAGACTGCCATCTGTAGCAGGTCTCTCTTGAAGACAGCGGTGTGCTTAAGTCTTCATCCAACCTTGCCCTGGGATCTCCCCAGAGTGTGTCAGTTAGGTAGACTGGGAAGAAGAAACAGCCAGGTGGGCTGGCGAAGTGGCAGCCAGGTGGACTAGCATATCCTGCAAGAAGTAGGGCTGGGACCAGTGTCTACAGTAAAGTTGGCTATTCAGCAGTGGGGAACCCTGAAATCTGCAACTCCTACAAAAGGAGTAATCTGCCCCAAAAGGTGGCAATTTAACTGGTTTACCTATATTACATCAGTTCATGTGTTTGTTTTTTTTGCTAATCATGATGTAACCTCACATTCTAATAACAAACACATGATGTGCCCATGACTTATTAGGCAAAACTTTAGCAAAAGAACAAAAAACAGGACATTAACCATTAAAGGGCAATTAGCATGAAAGCTGTCTAAACTTTGGGTTAGCCATTATTTTAAGACCTCCCTATAATTGTACACCTCACTTGTGTTTCAGGAGACCAATAAAATGTTCAAATCAACCAGAAAAGGTTATATGATCATTTTGTGTTGTACAATTATCGTTATGGTGGTGTTTAGCTACATCGGTCACCTAAACTTCAGTCAGGTAGGTTCTTTGTTGTAGACCTAACACTTAAATTGTGTTTGTGGATAAGTGTGTAACAGTAGAAATGTTAATGATTTCCCATCAGCTTTCAGACTTTTACTTTCTCAATGTAAAAAATCATCCGACACCTGTCTGTGAACACGTTGGGTACATGGCAACAGAATCCAAAACCATTGATCAACAAACAGCAGAGATAATGACTATGCTCAACTGTACAATTCCACAAAAGGATAGCATGTATTTTAATGAAACCACCAGTGCAATGAATAGCACAGCAATAATATTGAACTATAAACCTAATTATTGTGTTGGAGACACCTTGGTTGTTCAGGTTGAGATGTTCAATTATTTGGGGAAAAGGAAGACTTATGGAGGAGACTTCTTACAAGCCCGAATAATTTCACCAAAGCTTGGAGCTGGAGCTTCTGGAAGAATTGAGAATTTTAATAATGGAACTTATAATATTTATTTCACATTATTTTGGGAAGGACAAGTACAAATATCTATTCTCCTAATGCATCCCAGTGAAGGGGTAGCTCTATTGTGGAAAGCGAGGAATATGGGATACAATTATATCAGCTACACAGGAAAATTCCTTAATAAAAACAAGGAAGTACATACGGAATGTGGCTTTTACTTGAATTCCCAACAGGAAAAATGTAAATATATGGACAGGAAATATAGAGAAGTTTTTTACTGTATCAAGCTACCAGCAGTACCCTGTGAGGCTTTCATATCACTAAGAAGTGGGAACACACGTTATACATACCTCACCAATGAGAACAAGACTCTCTTTTCCATGTAAGTACTTCCTAAGATTACTTTTTCTTAATGGCACAGTTTGCATTTTACTTTAATGCCCCATACACACGGTCGGAAATTCCGACGGAAAATGTCCGATCGGACCATGTTGTCGGAAAATCCGACCGTGTGTGGGCTCCATCGGACTTTTTCCGTCGGATTTTCTGACGAAAAAATTTGAGATCCTGCTCTTAAATTTTCCGACAACAAAATCCGATCTGACTTTTTCCGATCGTGTGTAGAGAATTCCGACGGACAAAGTGCCACGCATGCTCAGATCAAATTACGAGACCAAACCTATTGGCTAATAGCCTCTACGTAGTTCCGTCGTATGCAACGAATGTCACCACGTTCAGAATGATCGGATTTTCCGACAACTTTGTCCGGCCGTGTGTATGCAACACCAGTGTCGGACAAAATCCATCGGAAAAAATCAGACCGATTTTGTGGTAGGAATTTCCGACCGGGCGTACAGGGCATAAGAAGTCCAACACCTGTTTATAGAAGATACTGCTAAACATTAAAAGTTATACCCATGTTTTGGAAAGAAGATCATTAATTAATAGTAGAATTTGGACTGTTTAAGTAAACCTGTTGGGCTATTTAAACTGACCATATGGTAAAAAAAAATGCAAAATTGTTGGGATATAATCCCTCTGTCCTCCCTTATTCTAAGGGCAGCGTAATTAGTGTAAGTCTATCTATTTATCTATTTGATAAAAAATATCTGATATGTATTCTAGATTGTAATAAATAAATCATGTATTGTAATTTCATTTTTATGCTGTCATTTTCTCTTAACATGGCGTTCCCTCATTTAAAGTCCCACAAACTCTTCCTTTTTACCTACCAAATCAGGGATGGAGGCCGCCATGTGCTTCACATAGTGTGTGTGTCAGGTCATGCTCATTTACTGTAAGCTGGAGCATAATATTAATTTGCTATTGTCGCAAGTGGGTAGGTTAGGGGTGCAATGCTCTTTGCCCCCGAGCCTAACCTTTTTCAAGCAAATTAGAGCCTCAGGATCTAATCACGTGGCTTGAAAAAAAAAAACATACAAACGTATGAGTTCGGCGCCCCCGAAGGGGGAGCTGCACTCCTGTGCCCCTAATGGACCGGCTCCTGGTAAGACCCCTTTCACATGGAGCGGACTCTGTCAAGCAGATCCACCTGCTCAGTGGGGGATCTGTCTGCTGATCCCCGCTGAGCGGGCAGATGACAAGTCTGTGTCAGCTCCGCTGATGCAGAGCGGACACAGAGACAGCCAGCTGTTCTCAATGGGGCGATCGCATGGAAACGGAGCACCTGTCCATTTCCATTGTATACCATCTGATCCAATCTGCTAGATGGATGGGGAATGGAATCCCCATCCATCTGTTTTTAGCGGACTGGATCGGAAGCAGGCGGGTGTAAACGGACACATGTCCATTTACATCATCCTCTCCATAGAGAACAATGGGTGATCCGATTGGGCCCACCTGAAAAATGGACAGGCAGACCCAATTCGGTCTGCTTGTGTGAAAGGGGCCTAATCCTTGTTCACATAGGGCATAAACAGCGTACCTTTATAGGGATGAACGGGTGTTCCGTGCATTTCTGTGCAGGCCGTCCCATTGATGTCATTTGGGATGTAGCACCTGGACCAACAGAGCCGTTGCTCCCAATTTTTTATCCATGTAGGTCCACATGCATGTCCCTGAGCTCACACTGTCTCCGTTTGGGGTCATGTACCCACACGGATGTCAGATTGGGAACAGCAGCTATGCCTGTGCAGCCTCTGCATCCCAATTGACATAAATGGTACTGCCTGTACGGGGATGCATGGAACACCTGTGCATCCCTGTGCGGGTAAACATGGACCCCCATGGGCGTACACTTTAGTATGCCACATGTGAACGAGGCTTTAGTAGCAATTTAGCAGGAATTTTGTAAGTTACGTTGTGTTTATGTACACTATTAATGATTTTTGTGTATTTTTAGTAAAAACAGCGATATGATGAACATTTGCACAATTATTGCAGGGCCCAAAAAAACAGTAGCACTTTTTTTTTATTCTACAGGTCATGTGCTTTTAACCACTTCAATACCAAGCACTTAACCACCTTGCATCCAGGCCAATTCTGACATTTCTCTCCTACATGTAAAATTCCAAATTTTTTTGCTAGAAAATTACATAGAACCCCCAAACATTATATATGTTTTTTTTAGCAAAGACCCTAGGTAATACAATGGCGTTTTTTGCCACTTTTTATCTTGCACGGTATTTGCAGCAATTTTTCGAACGCGTTTTTTTCAGAAAAAAACTGTTTCATGTTTAAAAAAAAAACAAAACAGTAATGTTAGCCCAATTTTTTTGACATAATGTGAAAGATGAATATACTCCGAGTAAATAGATACCCAACATGTCACTCTTCAAAATTGTACGAGCTTGTGGAATGGCGCCAAACTTTGGTATTTAAAAATTCCCATAGGCGACGCTTTAAATTTTTTTACTGGTTACATATTTTGAGTTACAGAGGAGGTCTAGGGCTAGAATTATTGCTCTCGCTCTAACGTTCGCGGCAGTACCTCACATGTGTGGTTTGAACACCGTTTTCATATGTGGGCGGGACTTACGTATGCGTTCGCTTCTGCGTACGAGCTAACAGGGACAGGGGCGCTTTAAAAATTTTTATTTTTTTTTGTTATTGTTAATTTTACTTTTTTTTTTTGTTTGACACTTTAAAAAAAAAATAAAAAAACATTTGATTACTTTTATTCCTATTACAAGATTACAACATCCCTTGTAATAGGAATATGGCACGAACGGACCTATTTACAGTGAGATATGGGGTCAATAAGACCCCACATTTCACCTCTAGGCTGGGAAGTCTAAAATCAAAAAAAAAAAAAAAAACGATCACAGCTTCCCAGCCGAGGTGCTGCCGTTATTTGAACACAGAGGCCAGGCGTGACGTCATAACATCGCGCCCGGCCTCCGAACGATCATAGAGACTCCGGCGACCATCTGCTCCGCCGGAAAGCTCTATGATCACCATCCGGGGGCCGGCGGATCCTGTGTCCGACTCACCGATGGAAGTGGTGAGTCGGTAGAAGCACCGATGTAGATGTCCCCTCCGCCGCCCGTAAGAATGATCAAGTGGCGGAACAGCCGCTATGATTGTTCTTATGGTGCAGGGAATCGCCAGCTGAAAACGGCAATATCTGAATGATGTCTGTAGCTACAGGCATCATTCAGATATACCCCCGGAAAGTAGAGGACTTCATATGACGTATAGTGGGCGCCAGGTAAACACCTTCCTGCCCAGACCAATTTTCAACTTTCAACGCTGTCAC